>BMAW01000875.1:254668-312879 GCA_019974015.1 Nephila pilipes | reverse complement strand
TTTTTTTTTTTTTTTTTTTTTTTTTTTTTTTTTTTTTTTGCGTAAGCTGTTTGCCTATGCCTCGTGGAAGACATCGAGCATCTTTTGACTAAATTTCTGAATTCGACCGGGGAAGAATAGTAGCCTATAGGGATTGCGGATTATCCTTCAGAGAAATCGGTCAACGTGTTGGACGAAACCAAGCAACTATGATGCGGATCTGTGATTATTGGATGCAGGAAGGAACGACAGACCGACGAGGTCGATCGCACCTACCTCGTTGCCCCACTGCCTGTGATGACAGGCAGATTGTGCGCATGGCAGTGATGGATCGCGCAGCCACATCACGAACCGTGACATAACAGATTCAGTCTGGTACGCATCTTTCGGTATCCGCTCGTACCATTCGACGTCATTTGCTGCAGATTTAAGTGTCCTCAAGGCGTCCATTGCTTCGTTTACCTTTGACTCGAAACCACAGGCGTTTGCGCCTCAAATGATGCGATGAACGGCGGACATGGACAACAGAATGGATCGACATTGTGTTTACTGATGAATCCCGCTTCTGCCTGCAACATCACCATGGTCGGATTCGAGTTTGGAGACACCGTGGTGAGAGACTGCTGAACTGTTGCGTTATGCAACGCCACACTAGTCCTGCACCAGGTATCATGGTTTGAGGTGGTATTGGATTTCACTCCGCACCCCTCTAGTACGCATTACCGGTACACTGAGCAGTCTGCGCTACAT
Source organism: Nephila pilipes (assembly GCA_019974015.1). Classification (NCBI taxonomy): domain Eukaryota; kingdom Metazoa; phylum Arthropoda; class Arachnida; order Araneae; family Nephilidae; genus Nephila; species Nephila pilipes. Next base: position 312,150 of record BMAW01000875.1, on the reverse strand, counting down.
CTCTGAGGTGTTGGAGGCTGTGATCCTCCCATACCTTCAGCGCTTGCCATCAGCCATATTCCAACAGGATAATGCGCGACCACACGTGGTACGCAATGTTCAAGAGTTTTTCTTTACCAATCATATTGAATTGCTTCCTTGGCCTGCTTGTTCTCCCGATCTATTGCCAATCGAAAACGTGTGGTCTATCCTTGCACAACGACTGGCCCGACTGACATTATTTTTTGCTCTTTCAGATGTACTTTATTGCATTCAAATAGATAAATAATAAAGATTTGAGAACTGAAGTCGAAATTCCATGCGATTAACATTACATCCACGAAATCAAAATACCTGGTTGAAGGAGCCTTCATGTTTTTGAATTAAATAAGATTATAAAATTATCTTAAATGGTATATATTATCTTATCCCAGATACAGATAGTTTTCCACAAACTTTACTAAATAATTTAACCTTAGCTAGTGTAATATTGTTTTAAAATATTCTCAACATTTTGTCTTTTCAATAGTAACATAGTCTGGGAAGAGTACAATTATTATTCCGATTTTGGAATAATCAAAAGATTAACCAAATCCTTCATACACAGTGTATTCAAAAAGTTCCAGGACTGAATGCACACAGACAACATAACACAGCAAAATTAAGTTTATTTAATATCAAGCTTCTACATAATCCCCCTGCACTTCAATACAACGTTTGGATCTTGTATAAAGATCTTTGAACGCCTTCTGGAACGCCTCGACTGCAACACTCTGCAGGTCCCTTGTCACTGACGCTTCGATGTCCTCTACCGACGCGTACCGCTGTCCCTTCATCTTCAATTTCAACTTTGGAAACAGAAAATAGTCCGGAGGGGACAGGTCAGGTGAATATGGGGGGTGGTCGATGGTTACAACCTGCCTGCGCGCCAAGAATTGCTGAACAATGATGGATTTGTGTGACGGTGCATTGTCATGCAAGAGACACCAGTTTCCACTGTCGAACATTTCGGGTCTCACACGCCGCATTCTTTTCAGTAGCCGGTGTAGCACATCCTTGTAAAAGGCACCAGTAACAGTGGACCCTTGTCGAAGGAATTCGTGGTGGATATTTCCTCGACTGTCGAAAAACACGAGCAGCATCGTCTTTGTTTTTGATTTTGACGCACGAACTTTCATCGGTCGACCCTTCCTCGGACTTGTCCACTCCGAACTTTGGCGTTTAGTTTCCGGATCATATTCGAGGCACCACGACTCCTCTCCGGTGACGATGGTTTTCAAAAAGTTAGGGTCTTCATCGGCCGCGGCAATCAAATCTTCGGAAGAAGCAATTCGGTGTTCTTTTTGCTCCGTAGTCAGAGTGTGTGGCGCAAAGCGCGCACAGAGTTTCTTTTTCTTTAAATCCTCCGCCATTATCGTAAAAACAGACCCTACACTCATGTTTAAAGATTCTGCAATCATTTCTATCGTCATTCGACGGTCTGAGCGCACCAACGCTTGCACTCGCTCGACATTTTAATCAGTCCGACTCGAACGTGGACGACCACACCTCTCATCATCGTCCGTCGCTTCTCTTCCATCTCTAAACCTTGCAAACCACTCAAACACAAGCGAACGACTCATAGCCTCGTCACCATGAACAGTTTTAATCATTTCATAGGTTTCTGTGGCCGTTTTACCTAATTTAAAACAAAATTTAATGTTCGTTCTTTGCTCCATTTTTTAACGATGACACGACCACTATGACACACCACACTCGAGTGAACGCTGAGAAGTTGGAACTCATTCAAACGGAATAAAACTTCGCGCATGCGTCGGAGAAGGTTGTTGCTACGCGCTCCATGAATTGCGCAGAGATAGCGCTACCTGTACTGTTTTACTAGCGGCAGTCCTGGAACTTTTTGAATACACTGTGTATAGTTTAATAGCACTTGAGGTTTTTTTTTTTTTTTTTTTTTTTTTTTAAAAACTTTTAAAAGAATTTTTGCCAATCGACTATTTGACTATAGAATATCTTACGTTCGTAACAATATATTCATTTATTCGCTTGTTTTTGACAACTTGCTTTGAAAACTAATTTATGCTTTTCAAAGTTCTTGGAAACAAATAAGACTCTATTTTACTGAGTATGCTCCCCGCTTGGAGATTACTTACTGCTCATTCATGATTTCTTCCAGCAAGACAAAAGAAGTTATTTCCGCTTCTTTTATAAATTAGAAGTTCTTTGACAGCAGGGTCAACAAATACAGTATCAAGAAGGATTTTGAAGTAAAGTGTGGATCCTATTCCGAGCTAACACACATAAAATTCAATTAATCCCCATAAAGCTCAGGTGGCGCAGACCAGAAATTTAATGAAAAAGAGGAGCAATTTCATACGCCTCTTTTTGTTTCATTCATAGTTTAAGGTAATTAGATCAATCGCAAACAATTATCGTAAAGCAATTCTAATGCAATGATAGTCGAAATTAAAGTTATGTTAAACAGCATTCCTGAAGTAATTATAATCTTATATGATTAGAGTAAGACTTTTTCAGTTACAATTTGACTCTAAAATGATCATAACTATTAAAATTTATTTATAACTATTTTGCAACAAACTTAAAAATGTTTTCAATTTTATTCAGAAAGGTAAAAAGGGAAGACTATATAACAGTGGCGGCCAACTACACTACCTTTGGAAGCCACATTTCAGAAAGGAATATTTGAATGAGTCGTTTATTCCATATTGCCAGATGGAAATTGCAAACTTACTCCAGTTTACACTTCATTCCTCACAAATGACTTTATTTTACTAATTTTCCCCCTAAATAGTTCTTCCAAGACAAAACGGGGGCTCAACTTTTGAGTTTTGGAAACAGGTTCCGGAATAAATATATTCTAAAACCGAAATGTGTGCCCTGAGATTCACATCTTAATTTTCGGTACTTCATATTATTGTGTTTATACTCAACTCATATAATTATTAAAAATAAGCTTCGGTCTGTTTTAGCTGAGCTCGGAGAACTGCCTTAAGAATCATCCCCAAACTTTCGGTAACTATAACTGCTAAGATGAACTTTTTTTCAAGATATTGCGGAAAGACTTGGCAGGGATATATCCACCATGTTTTATTTTTGACAGCAGTAGCCAAGGGAAAGTACTGTTTCTAAAAGACCAGAATCTGGTTTCATACGTATCTGGCCTTACACTAAAAGAAAACCACCGTATTTGTCTCTTGGCTGCAGCGTATTATACTGCATCTGCAGCAGAAATTCAAGTTTCTGTTGGCTAGAATGTGACACGAGATGTAACAAAATGGATTACTAGAAAGACAGCTCCGAGTCTGATGCCATGTCGAGTTCATGCCATAAACTCTAAATCACTGCCATCTGCGACTCTAGTGGAGTCAAGCTAGAGCAAATTCCTGCGAGACCAGGAGAATTGTCTTCGTTATTCCAAGAACCTTGATAACAAATTTGAGAAAAAAACAGATGACTGAGCCGTTGTGTTGTCACTCTCGATCACTTTTCTAATGTGCATCTTCCAACAGGATAAATCTCGTCCCCGTATCCTAGCTTACGTAACCAAATGCTTTAACTAAAATTCAGTCCTCTAATTTCTTTTTGATGTGTTGCGATTTTATTTCTCATTAGTGTATAAAAAGCAACATTTCAGTTGTTGAATATATTGTAGCTTTGGACTTCTTTCGGTTCTCTCTTCATTAATCACGGGAACTTTTTGTAATTACCAAGGATTCCTTACCAACCAAATGAAACACGATTACGTGTTGTTGTTGCTCATCTCCGTGTCTAGCCAAGTTAGATCAAGTCCATGATATCGTTCACTCCCAGAAAGTCAGTAACCAATAGTGGGCTCTCATAAATATCCTGTTTTGTGAGATTCAGGCACTCAAGAATATGTTCCGGAGAATCCTGCAGCCAGAGCATGAAGTGCAGGTCAGAAAACTCTGTTATTATTATGGTAAGATAAGGTCTTAAGGTGTCCACTGCGGAAACGGATAATATCAGTTTGCTCTTTTCTGTTACTCCTCAGAGAGAGAGAGAGAGAGAGAGAGAGGAGTTTAGCCTCATACCAGTGATGAGCAGGAGGAACATTTGACCACTTATTACTGAAATAAGTGAATACATGATGATGTAAATTTGATGAATATAAGAAGTGTAATGGATTAGGTTAGGGATCCTGATAAATAAGCGAAATAGAACTGAAAGGAACGAGATGACAATTGTTTGTAAATTGGAGTAAATTATTGTAATTAATTGTTGATCATAGTAGGTTGGAAGTGACTTCTGATTGGAATTATGAGAGTCTAATTTGCTATAATCGAAAAGTGTATCAATCGGGGCGAGTGAGAGGGTAAGCAAATATTTTGCAATTTAATTATAAGCTGGGATTACGATAAATTAAGAGGGATTCGAGAGAGAGAGCAACTTTACGTATCTTGTGCTGATAGTCAAATAAACTGTGTTGTCCTTTTCTGACGTCTCTTCCTTTGAATTTGTGAACTTATTGACAATTTATTAAAACTTTAAGGTGTCTGTAGAGTTTAATAATGAAATGCAGACGTCACAATATCAGTGATATGATAGATACCGAAAACATTCAAAACAGTAAAGCTTCCTCAATGCTAAAAATTTCGATAATTAGGGGATTGAATGATTTTTAAAACAATTTTCCCTGTTACAAAGCACTTACAGCTCGTTTTACTTTATTTTAGTGCTTGCATTTCTTCAAGTTATAAATTGCAATACTTGATCAATTAGTTCTTTTGAGATCAAAAGTTTTTGGTGAAAACTTTCGATTGAATAAATAATTTTTTTCACGAAAACTAGTCGTTTTTTATGCTTTTAATCTAATCACAAATGAGATCTTACATTAAATTACCTATTTTAGTGTTAATGAATAATTAATCTGACGCTAATGAATAAAAATTATTTGAAAGTACATTTCGTCAAGGGCTACACTTGTAAAATCTTATGTTATTGTATAAGATATATGACGTATTTCTTAAGCCCAAATAATTTTAGTAGAATAAGTAAATTATATTAATTTACTTTAAGGATAAATAATAATATTATTACAAAGGTAGGTTCATTTAAAAGGCAAATTTAAAAAATAACGTGATAATGGATTGTTACTGACTCACCGCATGATGAATGTAAGGAAAGAAAACAAATATTTCAAATAAGTCCCTTTTCATTTTTAATATTTTTTATTTTCAATACTTAATACATCTATTTGTGCGTAAGAGCCCAAATTTTTGCTCCTTCGGCAATTTCACAGACTTTTTTTTTTTTCTCTTTGAAGACATTTTGAATTTTTTTGTCATACAAATGTTTTGAATACAGATTTATGATTATATAAATATACATTCGGAAATTTTATGCATTTAATAATTTTTCATTACCTATAACTTATCTTTTTTATCTTTTTCATCAATCTAATAAAATTTTCCATTTTCATGAAGTAAAAGAAATGCATGTAAATTACAATAAATGCATACATAAAAATCCAGTATTTAAGTAAAAAAAAATAATAGGTATAAAAGTACAAACGTAAAATAAATAATTAATAGAGTATAATACTTCGTTATATATTTTGAACTTCGAAGCATGATACCCATACTTTTTACAGAAAAAAATAGGTTAATTTTAGCAGATTCTATCTCCTGCCTTTTCACTTACAAATAAAAAAAAAAAAAAAGAAAAACCATGTCATTTGGAATGTAACATTTTGAAACATTTTTGTTTCATCAATAATAATTTTCATATTTAGTTACCGCTGCAAATGAAATCTTAAATAATAAACCACAACGACAGATGTTGACTTGGAAATACGTGAACTCTTCACTTTTTAGCATCTTCAACCGCTGATGAAAGCTGTACGAAGCACAGAATCCCTCATATTCCTAGAAAGAAAAGAGAGAAACTTATTGTTTACACAGCTATGTAATTAGTTCATAAACATTAAGAATTCATTGTAAGTTAAATCCACAAAATTAGATATATATATATTTTTACTATTTTCCGTAGCGTTGGATAGAAAAAAAATTCGCAAAATTATAAATAGCACTAGTACAATCAAACCTACCCACAGAATTGTTAGAAACATTTCTAAGAAATTGTGAAATGCATATTTCACGTCTGAAGTGTGGATATAAGATAACGAGATTGCCGCGGTAGCCTAGTGGTCAAGGTCGTGGACTAGCGACCGACGGATTTCGTTCAGTCGCGGGTTCGATCCTTGGCCACCAAAGACCCGCCGGGGCTGACGCACGTTAAATCTGTTCGAGGCTCAAAGTCCTCCCGTAGGTGTGGATGTTAGGAAAGGGGGGTGCCAACTCAGGTGTCGTCCTCGTCACTCGACCGTGGTTCAAAATTACGAGGTCCGTCGCCAATAGCCCTCGTGTTGCTTCTAGTGCGACATTAATAAAAAAAAAACTAAAAGCCTCTAGTTTTTATAAACAAAACCGTATATCCTTAGCCTTCATTTACATTAGAGTTATATTTTTTTTGTTTCACCTGAAAAATGATAAGTGAGCAACGAATTGTTGTAAAATTTCACATGAAACTTGGAAAAACCACTACTGAAATTTATAATTTATTTAAAAAATATGTGGCAATGAACGCTTATCGCGTGCACATGTTTTTAAGTGGTTTAAGCGTTTTCGAGACGACCAAGAAGACGTTAAAGATGATTCTCGCCCGGCTCGCCCATCCACATCAAAAACGGATAGCAATATCGAAAAATTAGGTAATCTGGTTCGATCTCACCATCGGTCAAGTATTCGTGCGATTGCTGAGACTATAGAAATTAACAAAGAATCTGCATGGCAATTTTTACATAACAATTTTAACGTTCAAAAAGTGTGTGCCAAAATTATGTCAAAAATTCTCATGTTTGAGCAACAATAAGCTCGCAAAAATGTTTGTATTGATTCTTCGAATGTCATTCAAAATGACCTAAATTTATAAGAAAAAATAATAATGATTACGAATCGTGCATTTTTTTTTTTTTTTTTTTTTTACTTATGATCCTGAAACGAAGCTCCAATCCATTCATCGGAGGGGCCCATTGGCAGAGTCGGATAGATAAAACTATTGGACTATAGAGGTAGTACTGTACTTTATTTCCAATTATTTCGTGAAGGAAACTCGAGTTCAATATACGTGCATTCTAAGAATATGGTATAATGTATGTATACGACAATATATATATATAAGCGTTCCGACGTATCTGCACAAGGTTGCCAAGAAACCTAGACTCGAAGACAATAATTGTTAAAACATCCCTATTCATTCTCAAAAACTTAATAGCTTTCAGGATTCTTCGGTAAAATAATCCATGTTGCTTTTACTTACATAACTATTTTCAAGCAACAGTCATAGTAAAAAAAAAAAAAAAAGAATCAATTTTTCTTAAAAGTCCATAAAAAAAGATGACTTTTTGGTGATTCATTTGACCCTATGAGGTCAAATTAAAGCGAACATATTGCCCTCTCTGACGCCTTTTTCTAATTTGGTGAGTTTTGACTGATTTTTATACACCATTAACGTGTTTTGGAATCTTCGTGATATCTTTTCATTGCTAGTACAAAAATTAGAAGAAAAATACCCAATGGAGATAGTCGCACATTTGTCTCTAGTTTAACAGTTTAAGTTGGATTAAATTACAAAACTTTCTGTGGAAAAACTAGCATTCACGCAAAATTAGGTCTGGCCAGGAATCTACAGGGTCTTATTTTCAATGCTTTGATAGTATCAACCGATGCCAAACAGAAAAAGAAATAACGTAAGATATTACTCACACTTTTCTTAAGACTGTCTCCTGCTCAAACCAAACTCGGGTCTGTTGCTCTGAGTGTAGAGGTTGAAGAACCTCGTCTGTCTGACGGGTTGGCTGGGACCGCTGCGGACAGAGCCGAAGGACTGACCCCCTAATGAAGATGGCTGGGATCCGAAAGATGATGGGGCTGAAGGCTGGTTGAAGGGGTCGGGCTGGCTGAAGCCTGAAGGCTGGCGCTGGAATCCAGGGTTGCGGTTGGCTGCAGGGCGCAATGCTTGTCCCAAGTTCAGCTGAGGATATTCGTAGGCGTGTCGGATGTGGTGAGGGATAGCTAGTTTCTCTGCAATTTTTAGATGATGATGTTCTTGGGCCACGCACATGTAGGCAAAGAAGAGAACGGGCTGGAAAAAAAAATATTGTATAAAGGAGTAGATCTAGAGATTCAAAAGAATATACAAACGCACATGTGTGTGTATTAAAAAGCATTATCATATTCTTTTGCTTGATTAATAGACAGCCTATAGATCATTATTGTTATTTCCCCTCTAACTTTCTGGTTCTGTACCCTATTGGAAGTTTTCATTACATTCGTGCACTTTTCTTCTGGATTTATTGCGGCATGCCCACAGTTAACATGTAATTATTATTGTCTCTATTCATAAGTCTTTTGATCCTCATTTTTTGTCCGTAATATAATTTATGTACAGTTCCCCCTACCTCTACTTTTCCTCTTCTTTCTATAATCATTATTTATTAATTTTATTTATGTTTTTAACTCCAGATGCTAATAAATTATTTGCGAATAAGTGACTTCACATTTAATAGCATTGCAACAAAAATAAAAGCTAGCTGTGGTGTGAAGAACTTTGAAAATTGATATTTTTCAAAAAATCCATAAAATTTATGTACTGCGTATTCCCCTTTGAAATAACACCTGTTACACATAAGTGATTCATTGTTCTACAAATATTTTACCCCGGTGAATCATTTTCCCCAAATATCGCAGTGAACCAAACATAACTTTCAAACCAATTTTTTAAGAATACAATTCAAATGATATTAATGAAAAACTAGATTCTCTTGTATATGTTGCATTGATCTAATAAAAATACTGTAAGTAGATGTTATGACAACTGCACTTAGTTAAAATATTAAATGTAAACACTGGTGCGTTTTTATCATTTTCATCTGTAAGTTTTTCTAAAAATGATTCACACAACCATGAAGTGATGATGTTTATGTAACTCTGCAGTATACATTTCTTGAAAAAAGTATTTTCTATTTTACGTTGTAGCATTATCACTATTGAATGGCATTACTTTTCTAACTGTATTTTCAAAACATTCCGCATCAAATTTAAATACTATGTTGCAGTTGCAGTGAATATTAATATTTTTGAGAAAATTTTGCATATTCTTTTCCCAATGCGCTTAGGCTTTGTTTTTACACAACAGGGTTATTCAAAGCGATTCATCCGATTTCAAAATTGCATATATTCAAAAATAAACGACATAGAAAGAAAAGTAGTATATTAACACAAAGGAAAGCTGTGGTAGTTTTATATTGCGAAAAATAGATGGTTCTCGTGTGTTCTTCATGAAACTATTTCACGAAAGCTCTTTTAGAAGCTTTGACGAAGGTACCTCGCAGTTGGATCGGTCGTAGTGGATCAGATGACTCAATGTTACACAGCTGACCACCTGATATGGCCCTATGTGATTTCTTTTTTGGGGGGTTTGTACAAGATAAAGAGTATGCTCCACCATAAGCTGCAAAATTATGTGAACTTAATTTACGGATGTCTGCTGCTGTACAATCAATGACCACTGACACTTTACAACGTGTTTGGCAGTAATTTGCACATCGTATTGACATTATGTGTGTAACTAAAGGAAGTTATTTGAACATGTGCAAAAAAAAATCTTATATATTTCCCCCCTGAATTGAGATAATACTTATCATTCCGTGTCGTTTATTTACGAAAATATAGAAATTGTAAATCGGACGATTTATTTTGAATAACCCGGTATTTATCAATAAAAGGGAAAAAAATTAAACACATTTTTTTGCAGAAATCCAAAAATCTGCTTCTAATAATGATATCTCTTAAGATGACTGAGACATGCAAAAGCTTCACATTTCGCATTTTTATTTTTATTTTCTCTTAAAAGAATGGTTGGTTTGGTTTTATTAACGTCGCACTAGAAGCAATACGAGAGCTTCTGGCAACGGACCTCGTAATTTTGAACTTCGGTCGAGTGACAATTACAATACCTGAGCTGGCACCCCGTCTCTTAACTTCCACAACACGCCATCTCTTAAAAGCTAAAGACGCTTCGTGTAATTCGTAGAAATATTATCTACAAGAATTTTTTGTTAATAGAACATTCGGAAGTCGAATTTTAAAATTGTAAGCACACATTCCACCGCCATAGAGAAAAAATATTTTATAAGTATTCTTCTCAAAATGTACTTTTTGGTATTTGGTGCACTTTTTTCAAAATTTATTGCATCTTTAGTGCTGATATTTTGAATATTATTAAATAAAGCTATTTCCTATACAGTAAATGTAATTTTTTTCCCCAAAAAAATAAAGTCACAAATACGTACACACAATACTTGTTTAAATATTATGGGAGATTTGAATCATAAAATTTAAAAATTTATTAAAATATTTATTAAAATTATAATTATGCTTAGTACATAGAATGTCATATATGTTTATAAGTCCTCTGTAAATTTTTAAAGTTTTAAATGCGGTGGATTTTACGCAAGGTGTTCCTAAAGGTAACAAGGAGGCTGCGGTAACCTTGGGATCAAGGTGGAGAACTCGTTGACTGCCTTTCTTTCGATGAGTCGTGGGTTCGAACCCTGATGCCCCTGCAGTTCCTCTTATAGTGCGACTGATGCGTGTTAAATCTGGTCGAGGTCCCAAGTCCTTCCGTTGGAGAAATATGGAAGTTTGGAGGTAGAGGTGTCAGCTAGGTGTCGTCCTCGTCACATGACCGAGGTTCAAAATTACGAGGTCCATTACCATAAGCCCTCGTGTCTCTTCTGTGACGTTAATAAACAACCAATCAAAAATAAGTACATGACTTACAAATGTAAATACAGTCATTTATTATTGATTGCTCATGCGTAATTACTTATGTTTATAAATTCCATTTTTTTTTTTTTTTTTTTTGCATAAAAATATGCAAAAGTATGCAGATATCTCATAATTAAAATATGACTTCTATTGTTTTTAATTTTAGAAAAAAATTAGCCGCAAAAATCATTTAAATTAGGTCCAAAATAAACTCATTTTTCCTTGTCTACGACGTCCGAGTCACCCTAAAGGAAGAAAAAGGACAACAAATATTGAAATCCAGAGATTATAAATATTAACATAAGCAGACTAAATGTAAGTCTGTATTTAAACCAAATTAATCTTAACACCACTTCAACCAAATAATAAAGCTCCTTGTGACAGTGAAAAGAGAGTTCAGAACTTTATTCACGACCGCACGAATCGGATTTTGGAATGAGGTCAGTTTCTATATATGAGCATCGCGATGGGATTTTCCTTCTCTAAGAACACGATATGAAATCAGATGTGAATAACTAATCGGCTTATTTATTAAGTAATCAGTGCTTAGTGATTTGTATCTGCTACGGATTAAATAACACAAACACCTTTTTATAAATAAACTATCACAGTCATTTTCATCAGTCTCATTAAAAAGAATGACAATTAATAGCTACATCTTGTTAGGTTGAAACGGGGTTAAATTGCCGCTCTGATTAGGGAAGGGACAACCACCTCCCCAATTTCTTAAATGAATAAATTGAATTTTTATTCCATTTTATCCACCCCCCCCCAAAAAAAAAAAAAAAAAATTGGGAATCACAAACAAAACATTTGCATAAACTCTGTCGTCTTATCACATAATTAAGTTGCCTTGTTCGTTTTTTTTAATTATTGGAAAAATAACTTAACGAAATATACACAAAATGAAAAACCATGCATCGCGATTACCGTTTTACAAAGCACAACAGTAAATAATGGAAGATTAGCATGTGCTATAAGGAAGGATTGCCAAGATGGAAGAATCTGTGGAATTTTCCCCAGACGGGAAAATACATTTAATGTTTTAAAATTGGGGAACTATACACATGGCCTTGAGGAACTTATTTTACATTGTACGTCTTTCGTTCTATGACAAAATTAATTGTATTGATTTGAACACCCACTCACTGGGCCAAGACTAAACTCACCGATCGCTTTTGGCAAATTATCATTTCTTAGTTTTTATTTTAAACAAACCAGACGCTTTTAAATGATATTGTCATTGACGATTTTTGATTTCTTGAAAATACTTCTATTTAATTCTAATAATGTGTAATGTTTCACTGATGAAAATTATATAGAGTGGAATTAATCTAAATTTCAAAAAAACATATAAAAACAGCTGCACCCTAGTATTAAAATTAAACTACAATTAAATTGGCATACACTGTCAATTTTTATTATACTCTGTCCTAATTCCCTCTGAAATCGTCAAAAACTTACCATTATATTGCTGAATTTTTAAATTTTGTGTGCCTACCCCCCCCCCCCCCCATTCTCCGAACCACGTTATTTTTTTGTTGTCCATAGATTTTATATCCCCTTCTAAAACTCACTACAGGTGGCGCCTTCTTGTTTCAGCTCTCTTCCGTCAACTTAAAGAGCAAACTTACTCTAACTTAAATTCTAAGCATAGATGTATCCGATTTTCAATCAATCGAAACAGTCGCAAGTATTCTTCTTATTTATTTATACTGTTAAGGGCAATACTCTCTACAAGTTCACGGTCCCTCAAAACGTTTACGAACAAGTTTTACTTAAATATTAAATATCAAGCTTATCTGGATACCATGTAATTATGGTAAATTAGCTTCAACTTCAACGAGGCATTTTGTAATATTAATCTCTTATAATACCTAATCAGACGCGATTATCGTAATTTTGTAATATTAATCTTTAGTTTTGGACACGAGCAGAGACCTAAATCCTCAGACGTGATAATTAGAGTATTTTGCGTGTTAATTATTCTAAAACTGAATAAATACAAATTAAGTCCATACATTATTCGGCCGTTTATTTCCCGAGAGAACTTAATTAGGAAAAAGAGATGCCTTAAAGAAAAAAGGAAGGAAGTGTTATAAGGTAAATGGGGGATATTGAGAATTTGTTGAATAAAACAAAACTTTTGCTGCGAATTTCCAAATTAGATAATCGGATAAAGCCCAGACAAAATAATTTGAAAATAATATAAAAAATTTTCAATAAAATTGTGGTTTCCTTCCTACTCCCTTAATTACTTATTTATGATCTTATCATTCTCGTCAGAATATGAATAGAATATTTTTTGGCTCAGATATGGCTACTGAAGTCTCCTTAAATAAAATAATGACTAGAATATTAATACGGGTGGATATACTACTTTAAATCGCAATAATATTAAGCATAGGACATAATATATGTATTAATAATTGTATCCTCTCCTTTTTTTTTTTTAATTAAAACATTCGTATAAAGCCAAGCCTTTTAAAATTAATACTACTTAGACCGCCACTTTTAATTCTCGTAATTTCTTGTTAAGTATCCTGTTTATGTTATCAATATTATGAAGATCTCCTGCCCCTTTTAATTTCTGGCTTGACAAAATTACGCGAACTCCCCTTTCCTCTCGATTATAAAAACCGTCATTAACTGTCAACCGTTCTCATTCGTCTTGCAGTTTCTCTACGGACACCTGAGGCGACAAATGCGCTGATTTCGTTCGCTGTACTTTCGTCGTACCTGGACAATATATTATCATTAAGATCTCCAAGTGACTATCACTTTTTTCAAGACAACATCTATCAAATGACATGAGAGAAGATTTAACGCGTGTGATTCTTATAATGTATAAGAATAAAAATATGGACAAAAAATTTAATTTCTCATCGTTATATAATGCAAGGAAGTTCATATGATAGTTATCATACATATAAAGTTTTATTTAATAACTTAATGTTTGATATAATATCAAGTTACATTTATTTTAAGTAATATGAGTTATATTTAATGGAATATTTGTTTATTTAAAAACATATTTCATAAATAACGGTTCACATAGCCTAACAGCTTCAAATAATGATGAATTGTAAATAGTTTAGAATTCTTAGAAAATATTCTTCGTTGTTTAGAGTTAATAATATTTTTTTTTCATTCCCTACAAATATAAATTTTCGGTTTTAACTATTTGTTCAAGTAATAATCCCTTTCCTGACAATTGAATCAAATATAAATGTTATCTACATAACAAGCTCTGTTTTCTTCATGTTTATTTTTATTAATTTCCCTTCCTGTCTCTCTTTCAAATAATTTGGGAAAATATCTAAGATACAAGGCTACTCGAACGATATTTCATGTAGGTTATCCTACCTGATGAGAGAGAGAGATTGGTTTTACATAATATCAGTGAAGCAAGCAGTTAATAAGTCTTAAATTTTCATTTTGATTTACGTAGATTATTCATAACATTCTTCCGACAAAAAATACCAACATTTCAATTTATAGAAAATGAGTATTTTTTTGTAAGCAAGAAAACTTATTATTCAAAAAATAAAATAAATAAAATTTTGCTGTTTTCTCCTACTTTAAATCGCCTTAATCCATTCTTCCCTCGGGCTACTGACAAATTTGCATCTCAATTACTATGTGACAACTTTCCATGTTCCGCCTTTTAAGGACTTTTATCGCGTGAAAAAAGAAAAAAAAGAATACATTAAGCGGCGATGTGCGCGGAATAAAACCAATTTGCATGCTCCAGCGAAGACGAGCCGCTTTCCTTTGTTATAGAAGATGGAACCTGGCAACACTTGATACGAGATTATGTCTTGTTCGACATTAACTCCGCAGAAAGAATGTCTTTCTGATAAGAAATAAGAATCTGTTCCAAGACTCGATTTTTAATCAAATAGTAAGGAAGCAAAGACAAAAGCAAGAAATTAAAATGATCAGGACATTTTTTTTCTTCTTCTTTGAATAGTACAGCTTTGTACCATCATAATCGAAACCGTTATATTTTGGTTTTACTTTGCAATAAATTGATTTTATCTTGGCCCTCAACGGTACTTTTTATTGAAAAAGTAGGCATTGGCGGTGTATTAATCTCTCTGTAACGTAATAATGATTACAGCTAAAATTCTACAATTTCTTTTAAAATGATCAGCACGCTTTTAAATGAATAAAATATCAAAAAACAGCTTTAATCTCTCGTATTAGCCATAAAAATGACATACAGCAAGAGCAATTAAGGATACCTAGAACATATTATAAAAGCCTCGAAATTGTTCAAGTACCAGAGTTATTGATCTAAACAGGAAAAATGTTATATGCTCTATCGCTATACGATGATAGTATCTCGCATCAAAACCTTTCAGTTACTGGATTCTTAGACAAAATATTATTCAATTATAAATATATAAATTCTATCTGGATTAATTATCTCTATTAGCAGTGGTTTCTTATATAAATATCTCAGAGAAATAAGAAATTTAAAAATTCTTTTGTACAACATTTATGTATTAAACTGTCGATCTTCATTTTTAAGCTATTTTCTTTTAAAATCCAAGTACACGAATATTTGTAGAGCATTTAGACGGTTATGAAAATTCTAAGCATCACCATTGAAACTAGAAAGACTATTTAAAATTAAAATAAGGGGAAATAAACAGGAATTTCTTTTTTTAACACTACTTAAAGTAAGCGGTGAATGTTAAGTTCCCGATAAGGTTTCAAATTACGTTTTGACTTTAGTATTTTCTGTAATTATTGCACATAGATGTTCGGTATGACAAAGAAAAGAGCCGTATTTCGTACTGTATGAGTACGAAAATTCATAGACTTTCGATTTGCATAAAAAGTTTGTCTTTTTTTCATGGTCCGAATTAGAATTTCAAAAATAAATCTATCGGCGCATTAATAGAACATGGAAAAAAATAATGAGGTCTGATTCAAAATTCAAGCCATTTTTTTTTTTATTTTCAAAATCTTGACGGTAACAAATTATTTTTTAGAAACCTTTCATCAGGAATGCGATAGTTAGTTGAAACCAATAGAATACGATGATTGGTTAGTTTGAATTAATGTCGTTCTGGAGTTTTTGGTGAGGGATCACTCAATTTTAAACTATGTTCACAACTGACGAGGACGACACCGGAACTATCGCCTAACACCGCAATGCATGATAATCGACGACTGATTATATTGCACATTATTTGTCTATTCCATACTATGGTTTTTGGAGGAATTAAGGTTTGAATCGTGTAGTATTATGCGCCACAAAGATCGCATCTTTAACAACTGGGTTACTATAGCTCGTTAGGGATATAAAATGTAAAAATAAAAGATGGAGCCGAAATAAACTGATAACATAACATAATACTCGCCATTGAAAAGAACTATTCCTACATCATATATGCTTATTCATTAAAAATAAATTAGTTATGCATACAGCATACATTTATAGACAACCAAAAATAACGGAGGTTCGTAGAGCGAAAAGGAGGCAACACGCAATTTAAAAACTTAGGTTCAAAATTTTAGGTTTTCGAGGCTTTCTGAGTGAATTTAGACAGATAAGTAAAAGCTGACAGTTTAAGTGTAACTGTTTGATTTTTTTAAAATTTTGGACAAAAGTGTATAATATAATTTTTATCAACGAAACAAAAGAACGCACGGACTGCAATTAAATAGAAGTATTTCGCGAAGTGAATGTAATCAGCGGTATTTTCTTTAAGAAAAAGTATAGGTTGTTTAAAACAAACATCAAAAAATGATACTTTGCCGAAATCCGACAACGATTTTACACAATGAGTCCTGTTTTATATCCCATTACACTAGAATATGTGCGAGGGAAAAACTACTGTCATATTGCTTGTGTTAAATAATATTTAATTGGGTGTTCAAAGCAATACAGTTAGTTACATGAAAGAAGGAATGATACACAATTTAAAATGCGTTTCTCAGAATCATATGTTTAGTCTCTCTGTCTTAAAACAACGTTAAGTGTTTCGTCTGGGGTGGACTTGAACACATTCCTACCCTTCCTCACTGCACATGGTACGCACCTGGTGCGTGAGTCCCCATTTTTTGCTGCGGTGCTTCACGAAACGTTTAGTCGAGACTCATGAGACCAACACACGAATGCTGCGACGCATGGCATAACGTTTTGTGCATATTTCCGCCAGGTAAATTTTAAAATAATTAAGGAAAGATAATTGGATGGTATGACAGCAGAGTTTATATTTGAATGCTTGGGAAATAAAAGTGAAATTTTTCCCAATGTGGAAGTTTTTCCTCTTATCGCTGCCACTGGTCACGACTGTTGCGTAAGACGTTACACGGACAAATCGTCATAAGGGGTTGCAACTTCCATTCTTCAAATATCGTTGCCATCGCTCGCTGAGTAGTTCCAATGCTACAATATCCGACCAAATAATATAATCTAAAGTAAAATATGCCGGACAAATCTGAAGCTTTATCATACACTGGTAATGAATTGAAGTTCTCCCTCATAATGAGAAGATGACACAAAGTGAAAGCTTAGAGATTTAGCACAAACTGAACATAAAATACGAGCTACAGATCTCACTGAGCTGTTTCTAACGTATATTCAATCAATTAAATTTGAAACCACAGAAAGGAGCAAAATAGAATAAAAGTAATTTCTAGATTTACATTTTCCAAATAATACTTCAAGCCGTGTATTATGCCATCATTATTTTATTTTGCAGACGTTATTTTATTCATTTCTGAAAAGCGTCTGTGTAATAAAATTATTTTCATAAGAAAACGAAGGATTCTGTCTTTTCTATCAGTAGAACAAGGAGTGCGAGTTGTTTTTGAGTTTCTTGTGTCAAAATTCGTAAGAAAACTTATCTTAATTCGAATGCCGTACCACGTTTAGAAATATCCATACTTTTTAATTATTTTTGGCTTTAATAAAAAAAAAAAAAATAAGGTTATATTTTTGATACATTTATTTATCAAGGAAGCAAAACTAGTAATTAATAATATTGGGACTTTTTGTTGCAGAATTTCATTTGCTACATCTTCAAAGTGCGGTTGACACCTCAAGTGCTGCTGACGTCATCTATCAGTCAGTTTCTTTTATTGGTTTGAATGTTTTTACATGTTGAGAATAAAAGGTCTCTCAAAAGTAGAGGAGGAAATTGTCAATAAAGTCGTCGCTAGATGTTTCGGGGTGCTAAAAGTGTTCGGTAATCGGTTCCAAGAACACTAAATATCCCGTTGGTAGCGGTACTCTTGTTCATTCTTCAAGGGACCTCTCTAAACTCAAACGTTTCGACCTCAAGTTAATAAACATTAAATCCTAAATGCTGACCTAAAACTCTGTGAATTGCATCTTCATATCACAAATTTGCATTCATTGAACAGCATTCAATTCTAAAGTACTGCAGACTACTGTATCTATTGCCTGTCATAAATTCGTCATTACTGTTATAGATGATGTTATTTAAATGTGAAGAAAATAATTAGGTAATTTCTAATAACTATAATGTTGTCCTAATATTCAGACAACTGTTCAGTACTTCATAGCAATTTATTACCGTTATACCAATTTTTGAAATTTTTAATATATGAGTTACATGCACTTTGAGCTGTCTTATAAATAAACTAAAATTATATTTTTACTTTCTAAGTAGAAAATAAGTTGTAGATTCTAATTGATTAATTGTTTGTTTTATTAACGTAGCATTAGAAGCGGCACAAGGGTTATTGGCGACGGACCTCGAAATTCGGAACCTCGGTCAAATGATAAGGACGATACCCGAGCTAGCATCTCCCTCTTTTAACTTCCACACCACGCCATGGGAGGATTTTGAGCCTCTAGAGATTTAATGTGCATCCTCCCCGGCTACACGGCGGTTCTTTATTGGCAACAGGGCTCGAAACCACGACAAGACGAAAACCGCCAGCTGCAAGTCCGCGACTATGAGTACTGGCTACCGTGGCCACACTGTGAATTCTGTATTCCAGTTTGTAATTACTTCAGGATTGTCATGCTAAATATCTTACGACCATAGAAAGATGGCAACAGAAGCATCTATTCCATTCGAGTTGAGTGACGGTGTCATTGTAGTCAAGATTCTATAGAATGTTGTGAGTTAGCAGCTAAAAATCTAAGCCAAAACGATTAACTGTTACATTCTCACTGCATCTCATTGGCATTTTGTGTTCTTTTTACACTATCGGTAAATGATCTATTATTATATTCTCCCTGCACCTTGTTGCCACTTTGTTATTTTTCACAAATACACAAAGGATAAAGTAATAAAAGTATATGAATTTGATTGATTTTTCTCTACATCAGCTATCGAGAAAAGCATTCCTCAAATATTTAATGAAATGAGAACAATCATGTGGAGTAGCAAGTTCTAAAAAAAATCTTCAAATAAAAGAAATAGCAAATAAAACTCGAGAAAGAATTTTAAAAAGTACTGTAATATTTTTTTTTTCTTTGGAGAAAAGTGTGTTCCTAAATATATATTTGTTCTCGTTTATTTTTCTTTTCGAGAAACTGAAATTCTCTGTTTCTGTACCAGGTACTTTTTAGATACAACAAGGTTATTCAGACGATAAAAAAAAAAAGCCGAAGTAGTATAACACAACGTCCTCGAAATTCATTTAATGCAAGTAGTTAAAAAGAGAAGAGGGAAAATAATTTCTTAAAAGAAAATTTTTAAGTGTTACTATGAACCGGATTCGATGCGAATAAAATATGAATGAATTCGTTGCCTCCGTTCATTGCCTCCTTTTTACCTCGAAAATTTCAATTTTCCTTCTATGTATGCAACCTCATCATCTTCCACCTTTTAAATAAGGCAAAGTGCAACGTCCAGACAGTGAGTGAACACGTATATTCTAATTTAAGAAAGAAAGCAATAATGTTCATGAGATATTATCAGTATCCTTATCACATAACGTCAAAAGTTCTTAAAATTCAATAATAAAACTACGAAATACAAAAGTACTTATTTTTCATTTGACGTGACCAAGAAAACCAAAACTATATGGTTTAATCTAGCAAATAAGGAAAATAAAGGAAATTCTTATGCCATTATTCCACTTAAAAATGGTTTTAAAAATAAATTAAAACGAAATATGACGAAAAATGGAATTCTACAAGTATTTTTAACAGAAACAATAGCCTTATTTTATTAGTGAGATCAAAAAGTAGAAGTTCTATGACAAACAGGTAGTAACTGTCAACTATACAGTTGGCGTATCGGAAGCACATCCAATTTGCTCTATTGAAATCAAAGTATTCAGATTGTTAATGTTTATGAGCGTCGCACGGGGAAACAACACCACGACTGTTGGCGACGGATCTCGCAATTTTGAACCTCGGACAAGTGACGAGGATGACACCTAAACTGGCACCTCCTTCTTTAAACTTCCACACCACAAAAATAGAGGAACTTGGACTTTGAACAGATTTAACGTGCATCAGGCCCACTGCACGGCGGATCTTTAGTGAAATTAGGGCTCGAACCCGAAGAAAACAACACTGGCCGCGAATCCATGACCATATCCAATAGACTACCGCGGCCTCCACAATATTCCGATGAACATTGGAAACTGCCATAATGTTGAGAGTAATTATTCTGGGTCATGATCATTGAAAAGGCTTTGATTAGTCGGTTTTATTTTTTGGAAACTATAAACGAGATAAAGTGAGAGGATTCGTAATTAGAAAGTGCGTCTATCGGAAGATTTGAACAATTGGAGTGTATTCAACTGATATAAAATACTGATACTGCTGGTGCTAATTTCTTTAAATAAAAGCCACTAATTTCAATATAACGTGAGTAAAATTTCAAAATTGTATATATATATCATTAATAGAAAAAAACTAAATATTCAAGGAAATCAATAAAAAACAAATTAATTATTTATGCAAATGAGATATATATATATATATAGTTACACAGAGTTTAATTATTCCTTATAGCTATTAGAGTTATGAAATTTTTGTGTAAAACCTGCCTAAATTCTTAAATTATTTTCTGCATGATTTAGTTAACTAAAGACAAAAAAAAAAAATTCCATCAGTTAATAACTATACAATTCAAACAAAACTTAAATATATTTACAAAAAGAAAAGAAAGCAATATTTTATAGAATCTTTTTTAAAGCCGAAAAGCTCCATTTTTCGCTTATCAATAAGTTTTGCCGGTGGCCAATTCGTTATTCGTGTATTCAAAGGTTGCCTTTTTATTCTAATTGAATTACGAATCTATTCTAAGCAATATCAATTTCTCAAGCCCCCCTTTTTTAAAGTATAAAACTAAATCAGTCAAAAAATGTATATTCATCATTTACAGGCACATAAAATATTATTTTTTAAATCTCGATGATTAATTTTAGCAAAGTAAACAAGTTTTAAATAAATTGGGAAAAAATTAATTCTAATTAAAACAAAATATTATATAAATATTGTCATTAATAACATCATTCATTCCCAACAGAATCCTTTTCACACAGATATGCACGCAGCCGAAGAAACAATGGTCACACAAACAGAATTGGAAATTATTCTAAATAAAGAGAAGTGAAGAGGGAACACATATTCCTACCAGTAAGAGACGCAGCATCTTGAGGAAAGTTACCGTTCGACGATCGTTCACGTTAACAAACTCTGACCTAATTGATTAAAACTTTATATACGACGCGAAATCGAATGGGCACACAACACCACGTGACTCCTCTCGAGCGAATTTCCCACCCCGCCTGCCTGAAGCAGGTAAAGTTCAGGCAATCATTAAGCCGATTGAATAATTAGCATTTTACGATAGTTTCTACCTTTAAAAAAACTACTGACTGAGCCAGGTCAATCGGTTCAAGTACACGCCTTCAGCCACAAAGAACCACGATAAAAGTTACGAAATGTCGCCATATACTCCAGGATTGTATCCAGAACTTTCTGCTTGGAACACCCTTTTAATTCTATCCCTTTTTCTCTATTTGTGTGCTTTATTCTTAACCTTTATTTAAATTACGAGAAAGGAATCCTTGATGGAAAAAAAAAAAGAACCATTAAGAGCAAACGTGTATGAAGATTAAGCGGAGGGGAAAAAATTTCTATAAAGAATGTTTCATTCAGTTGCAGGTGGTTCCGCTGCCTTGCATATCCGCTTTTCATTAAATTTCGTTCGACGGAGGGAGTTTATCCGTTATTAAGAACAAGGAAAATGTTTCTCTCTTAAAAAAGCTCTATTACAAAAGTTGTTATTGCATTGTAAATGACCCTGTTTCTGCCTGAGAAACTACCGATATTATAAACTAATGCAACAGAGATGAAACACTCGTATGGGAAAATGAGAAATATTTAATTTTTTATAAGCCAAAAAGATCATAACAACTCTTTATTTTTTTTATATCTCTCTGACACGGCATTTCTCGATATTTATGTGACAAAATTACTGTATAAGATGTTCTTCGAGAGACATTTATTTATCCTGTTTCTTCTTCTTTTCCGACCCTAAAATCAAGGAATGGAAAAAAACGAACGTGAGTGCTCGTTTTTGCGGATTATTGTGAACAAATTTGAAAAAGATTCACGAAACATTTTTTTCTTTCTAAGCATTGTTTCTATAATATTTAATTTTTCAATTTTTTTTTTCTGTGTAAGTGAAATGTATAGTTAAATTATTAAATTACGAAATTTTTTCCACACTGTTTCCTTCTCGCACTTCTAGTTCCAATGATCACATTAGACATATTTAATATTACCATTTATTCTTTTCTCTCTCTCTTCGTAGAACACATATATATTGTTTGCTAATTCATGTTCAATAGAACTGACACTGTCTTACTATTCATACAATACTGGTCTTATGCAACTATATATTCGTAAGAAAGTATGAAGTACATATATTTGTACAAAAGGAGTACTTAAGAAGCCTGTTTGTGAACTAAAAATAAAATAGTTCTTGAATTACTAATTTTAATTATTGGTTTTATTTATCTAGTTTATTATTAGCTTATATGCATTTTTACGTACAATTTTTGTATTAGTATATAACACATCGATCAATAACTCCCGAGACTAACCCAGAGATGGCGCTCGTAGTAAACCAGTAACCAGGTCTTTCTAGGTACTAATCTTTTGACGTGTCAAAATTTTAAGTCGATCGGACCAGGAAAAGGTTTTGAAGTGAAGTGAAAAGGTTTTTCAAGCAGGTGCCACCGTTGCTCGATGGAACAAACAGCAACGAGTCGATGATTCAGAAAACTGTTTATCGCTATTTACTCGCAACAAAAAGATTTCTTGCGAAAAAGGAAGATTTGGAAAAGCGTTGGAACAGTTGTATCACCTAAAAGGTGATTAACAAAGATGTTATGTTGATGAATAAAAATTTTGCAAAAATGTTGTTTTCAATTTTGAAGACTCAGGAGTTATTGATCGATGTATTATATATAAATTATATATGCTTCTTGTTTAAAGGACCAATTTTGTGTTAAATTTGTTGTAATTTTATTAATGTTTTATATTTGTATTGAATTAATATTAAAGAGAATGTGTATAATAGTATTTAAATATCTATTTTTCATTATTATATACTGTTTATTTTTAACCTAGGGTAATACTTTAATTTCACTTGAAGGATAATTTGATATTTAGCTATTTTTCAATTAATTGTATAATAATCTAGTTTTTTTAATCTTACTAAATTTTTTAAATAAGGATTTAGTGACTTTAATTTGTAACTGTAGATTGTTTACGTGTAAAAATATATTTCACATCCACTCACCCACTTATATATATAAGTGTGTGTGTAATTTGATATTTTTAAATGTATACAATATATATATATATATATATATGCATACTAACCCTCCGTTTATTACAAAATCAAAAGTAAGAGCGTCATGCTCCGTTCTTTTCTTTTTATTCAATAGTTGCTTGTAGCTTCTTCAGATTTTCAATTTATCTATTTACGATAATTTTGGTTGTTGTCCATTTATTTTTTAAATCTAATTTACTTTCTTTTGGGAATTTCTATAGTTTATAATTTTGTTTTTCTTTTTTATGTAAACTTGCATGTTTGCTTTTTATTTTTTCTTGTGTGTGTGCGTGTGTGTAGTCTTTTTAAATCAAATTGATATATGCTTTTGAGCTTTGAAAAATTTAAGAAAAACTGGATAAATAAACAGATGTTTTACGACTTTAAAAAAATAACTACTATGCAAAGATAATTTCTCTAAATACGGATTTAAAGATTTTAAAATTTTATTTTGAGTCTTTTTATTTCATCGAACAAATTAACTTCTAACTAGTTAACTTGCTGAATGTGGAAGGGCTTCGATTATTGAGACCCTTGAGATAGATTTTAGAGAGCAATACTTTTCCTTCCACTAAAAATGAGACATGCGTTCACCAGTTTGAAGTGAAAAACTACTGATTTTCCAATTGAAAAATTTCCTCTAGCGGATTTTTTTTTACTAGCAAAACACCTTCAATTGAAAAAAGAAAAGGAAACTATGAGTTGATTCAATATTTACGCTGAAAACGCATCGCGTTTTTATTATTTTGTCTCTTTTGTATAACTATAGAAACAATGCAGCGTATCACACGTATTTAGCTCGTATTCTTCCTTAAAATTTTGAATCTCGATGTTTATAAATGGTTTGTATGTAACGATTAACATCACAAAAATTATTTTCATCCAAGATTATTTGTTTTCAACACTTCTTACTACAGAATTATTATTTAAAATGTTTATTCGTTTTTAAATGCATTGTTGGATTATTTGTTTATTGACGTCGCACTTGTGAGGGCTACTGGTGGCAGACCTTTTAATTTTTAAGCATGGTCAAATGAGGAGGACGGTACTTGAACCTGGCACTTTACTTTCAAAATTTCCGCACTACGCCAAAGTAAGGATTTAATGTGCATCAAATGGGTCGTTAGTGGCATCAGGATATTTTCAAATGCAATTTAAATGAAAAGCAAACAAAATACAATGATTTTATTTGATTTGAGGCTTCCTTTCAATAAACCGGCTCTTATGTAAATTAGTTTTGTTATACGTAGAAGGGTGGTAAATAGAGGGTGATTCATAAGGATTAGACATGTTTATGTGTTGCAAAATGTTTGAACGTTGGAGAGTCTTCCATGCTCAAGACATTATCTCAGAAATTGAAATGCTCGTCGAATAGCTACGATTGGAATTGGATACAGTATATGAGCCTGTCTCCGACTCGGATTCATGTTTGCAATTGGGGATAAGTAGAATTTTCAGTTAATCTTTGATTTAGGATGCGAGTTAATTTCCACTCCACATTCGTAAAACAAACATTGATTTTTAATTATTCTTAAACAAGAATAAAAACAGTGTAAAGATTTATCTGTTTGACAGTTAAATTGACTGATCCTTTAATTAATTTCAATGGGTCGAATCTTAAGACCATCATAAACATTTCAGATATTGAAAAGTAATAATATAAACAATGTTGTGTAGCCACAGATTGAAGGAAAACATAAAGTGGAATAAGAAGAAACAAAATAGAACAAAGAAATTAGCACTATGTGTATAAAAGAGAGAGATAACAAATATTTAACTTCTGAATCTTATAAATCTCAATTTCATCAAGAGAGCTATAATTTTATTGTAATTTAACGAGGGAGAAGGGAAGTGCAAGTACTCTTTCGATAACTGAGCAGATATCGGGCGGGGCATCACCGAATTACTAGAAAATCACTAATGATAACGCATTTAAACAGCAAAATCTAAGTATTGTTGTTTAAAATTTAAGGTATTTCCCCTACCTTCGAAGAGGAATTTTTTAAATAATTGAAAAATTAACTTTTTATGTCCATTATACTATGAGATATGGCTAAAAACTTATAATTATTTTAATATTTCAGCTCAAAAAATACATAAAAATAGCAGTGAAACAGGCACTTTTGCAAAGCACCAAAACTGAAATTTAAATAAAGATATTTCAATTCTGTAAATTTTTTTATGATGAATTGAATCTAATTAAGGATTTGTGCCTTTCCCACAATTATAACCCTGAAAATTAAATATTTATAGGAAGTCGTACTTTAACATACTGAAAAAACGCACAAATTTGTGATAAGTTATGACTTTTATCATCAATAAAATGCAAAGTAATAGCATTATAACAATAGGAGAGGTCCATGTCCTGAATTCACTTTCATAGAGTATTTCATGAAAGTTTCATAACATTATATACATAACTTTTTTTTTTTTTCAATAGGATGTTTTGCGCTGAAGCAAAATATGAAAATCTTGATTTTGAGAAAAAGCTGAAAATTCATTTCAACCCAGAAACTTACCTATTTAAATAAACATTTAACATTAAAAGGCCCCTGATTTGTAAAGTTCACTATCTGTATTACTTAAACAAGTTGTCTTTTTCTTCCTGATGGCCTTTAAAACTTTCCTACGCTTACAAGTAACAGGTGTTGTAAAACGCTTCAAATCCCTGTTTCGATTGTAATCCAACTTTTAGTATCCCTTTGCTGTGAAGTAGCCCGGATTTTCGATGTTCAGCTTCTTTAAGACTTTTAAGCAGCCTTGATGTCCTTCGTTAAATTGTATAATTTCATCATATGCACCCATTTTCACAGTTTTCAAACAAACAAAATCTTCCTTTAATACTCTTTATCATATTACCCCATTAAAAGATTCATTTGCATTTTAGGTCTTAGGAAATTCATCTTGCATGTTGGAAGATATTTTGATGGCGATATTACGTAAAATAGCAATGAGAAACAAACATTAAAGTTCCATTTCCGGTAGCAGAATGCTATTACTTCCAGTTCTAAAAATGGGCACAGACTATTATTAAAATGCTTATAACTCAAGTTCTATGTAAGTTAAAAACAAAATTGAAACTGTTCTAGAAAGCTAAGAAATCCGGCTTTAATAATAGACCATACATAAGAAAATCGACTTTTTAACCAAAAATCGCGTTTTAAAGGTAGGCGGATACCTTAATACAGTACACGCAAATAAAGTCCCAAATACACGAAATAATTCAAACTACAAAATATATATTCTGTTTTGTACTGATAGCTTTTATTATTCCACTGAGATGGAAGGGACAAAACAAATTTCTTTCTGATAATTTTCCGGAGTAAAAGCGTCAGATTACTGACACGGCCGGAAAGATGGAGCACAGCAATTGCAAACAGGAAAAGAACTTTTTTTTAAAATCGTTTGTGTATTTGAGATTTCTCTCCTTTTCTTTTTTTACTTTTTTGTTCATTCAATCGTTTCATTTCAAAATGTAAATAGGATTTTCCTATAGAAAACCCTTGCGTGAAACGAATGAGTTTTGTAGAAAATTTCGCTCAATGTTTCGAGATTATCTCATGCCTAACAATCCTTTTTTGCGAGCTCGTGGTCCGATCGCGTGTTTTTCATTCTCAAACAGCAATCCTGTGCATTCATCGAAATCAAAGAACGAGCAGAATAGGAAAGCAAATCCGCTCGCATTATGCAATGAGTATCAAAGCGGTTCAATAATCGCATAAATATTTACACCTATTTATTTTCTTTCGCAGCGAGAGGAAAGAGGGAAAAAAAGAAATTCGAACGTATTTTGATCGAACGTTGTGTACGCTCGACACGTAATGCACGTGTCCGCTTAAAGACGACGGAAATCGAATGTGGGTTATCGATTCTGTTACATAAAGAAATCGAAGACAGTTTCCCTCCAACCCTGAAGGTAATTAGATAACAGAAAACAAAAACTATATTATTACGTAGATTTGAAATGAAAGTACGAAAAAAAAAAGTTTTTAGGAACAATGTGGCACTCTAATTTAACAGTTCAAACCTTTCAAATCTAATCGTGCACTTTTTAAAATTCTCGTTTAGGTATTACGAAATTTTTTTTCACATTTTTAATCGACAAATTTGAAAGAGCTATATCGAAATTCTAGAATAACTTTCGATTTTGGATGTTTAGATGTCTTCCTCGCCTTCTTCGGAGCGAATTCCCCGGAAGTAAGCCATTGTTGTGATTGTTGCTTGTTTTCAGTGGATAATGATTATCCAAATCTCATCGACTGTGATTTTTATCACCAATCTCCGCACTTTAATACCTACTTTTACTTTTACTCTCAGAGTCGTGTGAAGCTTGGACGTTGGTACAATACCCAATTAGGGAGAATGCCGGACTTCAGAATTAATCCAAATTAGGGAGAATTTACTATATAAATTAAACTTATTAAAAATAATTCAAAAATATTGAATCATAATTAAAATTTATAAAAATGACGTTATTTATTAAAAACAAGATTGAGAGTACAGAACTACATTAAAAAGAAAAAAGAAATATTCTTATTCATTTTTAAAATTAATGATCAAGTTAAAACATAGCAATATTCATAAAATTTTAAGGAAATATAAAAATACCAAACAGAATCCTATACCTAAAGAAAGTGGTAAGAAAAGTATAATAAAAGCATATTGATAATGATTCGGAAAAGCAACGTACATTAAATACATAGCATATGGTATTGAATAGACAATTTTGTTTGAGACAATGCAACATTGGAGAACTCATTTGTCAAACCTCAATAACTCAAAAACTCTTAGCTCTGGGGATTGAATACATAGATTTATTCAAAATATACTTATAGAATTGTACTAAATTGGAAATTAAGATGATTTTAGGATGAAATGTCACTTACATGTAAAAAAAAAAGACATGCGTAGTGAAAGGCCTTTTAAATATTATTTAACTATGTTAACTATTTCATTCAGAACAATGCATTAACAAGGGAAAGTCATCAAATATAAGCATTAAACTCAAATTACATGTATTCAGTGCAACAGTTCTAACGGCCATTCTTACTTAAATGCCTTTAAAACTATTTGTTTTAGAAAGATTCTTGAGATATACTGATCCGGTAAATTTTAAAATTTTGAATTGTGCAACAATTCATCCACCAAACCTATTTCCTCACAGAGTAAAAACGACGCTGGACCTGTAGTTAGAATGCCATCAATTGATAACACAAGAACTGCGCCGACATGGGCCCCAGATAGAAAGAGAAAGACAGGAAGACCCAGGCCACACACGACATCGTATGCCCACAGAAAAGAGGAATTCATTGGGATGGCTAAGATGAGAAGTATTCGGGAGGCTGTGCTGGATCGAGTTGAATGGCATGCAACTGTTTTGGTTTCATGCACCAATTTAGTGAGAATTGATGATAATGATGTTAATTATTCTCATTAACCCATCGGCATCATAATTTACTTCTATTTGAATTAAAAATTTTATCAATTTTATCTAAATATAATTAGAATTACGAAAATTATTCAGAGTGTTCTTTTTATTTTTTAAGGCTGTATATTTTAATATCCCAAACAGATAGTTATTTATTAATATTGTTTTCGGTAATAAAGTAATAAATTGTAACCACATCAAATATTTTTTAATCCTAGGTAACTAAACTTAAATTAATGCTACTAGATTACGAACTAAAA
The DNA here is from genome assembly GCA_019974015.1 of Nephila pilipes. NCBI lineage: Eukaryota > Metazoa > Arthropoda > Arachnida > Araneae > Nephilidae > Nephila > Nephila pilipes. Next base: position 282,812 of record BMAW01000875.1, on the reverse strand, counting down.
ACAAGCATATTTTTTATTTATTTCAAACAAATTAGCTTAAATGAAGAGAGAATATTTCAGTTAAAAAATTTAAAAAAAAATGGTAAAAATTAGCGTTTGCACTCGCTTAAGAGCTTTTATTCCACGTTTCTTAGAGAGACAGAAAGTACAAATTTTACATTTGTTTACAGCACTTTTAGTCGCGTCATCTGTTTCTGTGGGATTTTTAATCTTCAAAATATCTTCAATATTTATTTTGACGGAACATCGAATGCGTTATCAATAAACATTGAACTATTAGACGGTGATTACAGCAAATCTCGATAAGTAACACGAGTACGGTTGCGATTTTCACTTTCGAATAACTCATTTTACTAATGATAAAGATTCTATCCAAGGTGTAGTGCGAGAGTAACGCGAACATCCTGAATTCGAAAACCGGTAGGGATAGGTTGTCTAGTAGACGTCTGTTTAGTTATCTAAGGTTAATATTCTCAAAAAAGAAATCGCGCAATGTTTTAGGGGGTTCGTTAAGAACTAGAGTTTAAATTATTCCAATTACGATTTTATGTCTTCTTTCTACAAAAACAATTTCCAAATGAAACGAGACAGATGCTAAATCGAATAATATTTCGGAAATTTTAAAACTGGATCAATTCAGTCAATAACCATTTGATAGTTCAAAAATCTGAAGTTGATAGTTCAACTTCTGCATTTGAGAGACAAGTCACGATATTCATTTTTAGATATAATATTAAGAAACCCGAACTGATTTTCGCTTTTACGTTTGTTAAAAAAAATATACATTTAAATTGTCTCTGAAGTTTCAAAAGCCTCAAGGCATTAAGAAAAGGTTAATAATACTCGTATTTATGAGCAATAAATTATAAAAGAATACTATACAATATTTTCTGGCTTGTTTGATAACACTAATGTACCGATTTCGAAATCTGACTTTGTTTGATAAACTACTCGTTATCCATTACCCGTTCATTATGCATTCATTAGATGAAATAAAGGCTCGACCTGATAGAATCATGAGTTAGTTTCTTAATTCATATCGTGTCAAGGACGAAAAAATACTTATCCTGCCATCCATTGCGTAAACTAATCCCCGAGAAATAAACGATTATATAAACTTTACGTGTGTTACAGTAAACAATTAAAGACAAAGAGTTTATTTACACACTGCAACATTCCAAATTAAATCTTCCGTGAGATTAATTTAAGTTTTTGCTTTATTTTAAATCACTTAAACACACTCTTAAAAAGAAAACAAATGCCTTTTGCAATATAAGTTGAATTTTTAATGCCAATATGAAATCACAATTACAGAAATTGAACTGTAAGTTTTTTTAAAAATCTAAAACTTTTTTTTTACACAAGTAACTTTTTTCTATATTTCTGGTTCATCATCTCCAGCAACATCATCCACATTTACACAGGATTCGGAAAAATTCCTTTTATTCACCTGAAACAGAATAAATACATAAATTAGACATGTATATTTTTATTTAAAGGGATTTTTGCAATTAAATAATTGTAGTTTGATACTAATTTAAAGTAGTTTTTATGGCTTGGTTTTAAAATCATATACACTTGTTTTAAGAAAAATTGTGCATAACTTCTTTCAGTAAAAAGAGAATATATTATTGACAGAAATGTGGATAAAGATTAATTTTAATAATATAAGGGCCTGTGATTATGGAATTCAATTATTATCAATTTATTATCAAGTACCTTTCATTCTCGGAATCAAAGTATTTATATTTAAACAAAAAAAAAACATTTTGTATTTAACCGCGTAGCAAACAACTCGATCTAACATTTCAGTTTCATTAACTTTATCAAGTTTGGCGATTATGTGCTGCTAAAGGATACATTGTTGTTGTTAAATTCCAAGGTGGCCTGCTATACTGTCTTTGGAAGCCACATTTCGGAAAGGAATATTAGAAAGAGCCGTTTATTCAGTGTTGCCAGATAGAAATTGTAAAATTTCTCCTCATTACACATTTTATTTCCCCCTCTTCCCCAATTGATTTTATTTTGAGAATTTTCCTCCTACACAAAACAGTGGTTCAACGATTGAGTTTTGGAAACGGATTTTGGAGCAAAAAAATATCCCTAAGTCCAAAGTGTGTGCTGAGATTAATCTAAGTTTTTAGTACATTTTTTTCGTATTATTATTTAACTATACCGCCATGTTTCAGTCTAATTAAATAGTCAAAAAGTTCGTAATTCTAATTGAAGATACGTAAGAACAAGACAAAGTAACTTAATTAACTACTAAAAATAAGATAAGGTCACTCTCTCTCTCCAATTCTTCTTCTTAACTCGTCAATCCTAGATTATGACCTAATAATAAAATTTTTGTTTACTCAATCCCTGATTTTGATGTAAACACTTCTCACAAACGGCCTATTCTTATCTTAGTACTTAATTACGAATCGCTTCAATCCAAAAGATTAATTAAGATGCTATAATCTAATTTACAAATATCTATCAGCTCGTCGTTATCCTCAATCTCCCCTTCCTTTCTCTTCAAATTCTATTTCGCTTATATATCACCATCGATTCACTGCACTTCTTACCTTTATCTAATTCACCTAATTACGTCTGATTTTGGTTGGGAAGAATTTTTTATTTGATTCAGTTTTAAATAACTACGAAGGACGTTCAATAAATCCTTAGAAATTCAAAGAGTTGATAGAAGACAATAGAATGGTGAGGAAGTTAGGAGAGGAAAACTCCAACTTGGGTATCATTATCGGCATTTGATTGTGGTATTAAATTACTAGATTCGTCACAAATAGTGGTCTTGCTTCTGAGTGAAATGTTAATACATAATCAAAGTGATTTGTTATCGTGGGAAAAGTTATAAAAATAAAAATGGGCACGTTGTATGTATTCAATTGCGTACATGCAATAATATCACAATGGAGAAGAGAAATAAACAATTGCTTAGAATATAAATTGTGAGACAACAGCAAATTTTTTCATAAAAGATTTATCTTAGTTTTCCGATACAAATACTAACATAACCTAAAACAGGTTGGATCAATCGCAGTAATTTTCGTGAACACGATAAGACGTCTTTTAATATATAAAACGAATATGAACAGAAAGTTAACATACTCTCATTTTTGGAATACAGTCCCACCTTACTAATTTTCTCTAGAATAACGTCAAGTTATGAACAAAATTTTGGTTCAAGCAATTTCTCTTAGAAAGGACTGTTATTGAATTAATTTTAAAAATTAAATCGCAACTCGCAAAACACTTGCAAAACAGAGAAGGAAATAAGTAAAATAGTTATACAGACATTTTCATTGTATATTGAATTGAACAATTCAACTTCCAGGGCAACAACAACTCATTGTAAATGTAACTTTCGTCGACTACATATTTCTTGGCAAAAATAAAATAAAATAAAATTGTAGTTTTTTTTTTCATCGATAAAATTTCATTCGAGAAATGGATGCTACAATTTTTTAAAACTCAATTTCATAACTGCATACTTTTTACTATTTTTTTTTCTAATTTCCTGAGCTATTTTGCTTATTTTTGCGAGTTTAAATGGAATATATTGCGTAAAAACTTCACAAAAGTTCCGTTTTTTGCATTTTTAAGTCAGCACAAATAACTAATTTAAGGTTTGAAACTAGGAACTATTTCTTCATATAGCTTTTATATATCTATCATACATCTTCGTACAGCTTATATATATCTTTTATTAACTACCACTTCATATTCTTTTATTAACTACCATATCACTTTGGATAGCTTATACTTCCATTATAGCTTTTATTCCAAATATGATTACTTTGAAAAATATTGAAACAATAAGAACTTAGAATCTCTTTACATCGGTGCTAACAACTCCTTTTTAATAACATAACGAAATATTCATGAATTAAATACCTAAAAAGAAATAAATACATCCCCGCTAGATGTATTTTGTTTGTAATACCCATTCCGCTTTATTCCAAGAGTAAATTTATTTCATGCGGCAAACAGCTTCCTGGTGGTTTACTTTGGATAGAGTTTTCAAAACACACAGGAAAATTTTGAAATTCCGATTTATTAGTGTGTGCTTCAATTATCTCCTAAAGTATCACTAACTCACTCCGAAATTTCTTCATAATTTTAATGAATATGGAAGGTGAAATCAGGCATTATAGGGTCTTTATTGTTTCAGTACAATGAAGACAAGAAATTTCGTTTCGTAATTGCTTAATTTTTCTCTCTTTTTTTAACATCATTAAACTTTCGCGTTGCATTTCTTCAATTGTCACCGAACAGTAGAGAGTGCAGTCCATGTGTTAATATTATCTGCAATCGAGAATTAGTTTTTTCATATTGTCATTTTTCGTTTATGTTGAATCAGGTTTGTTGAAGCAAGTAGAGCTGTCGTTTCACTACATTATTTTTTTTTGAAAATTGCATATCAACCTGTTTTTGTCATGCAAATAAAAAAAATAGTTTGTAGGACAAAAGGGTCAACGTCTCGAAAAAATTAGAACATTTTAACCAATAATTATTACAATATTTCTCCGGAGTTTAAAATAAAATCATAACTTTTCAATACCTATATAAATATAAATAAAATATGTATTTCACGAACTAACATACATTTTGATATGTTTCACGAGTTACAAAGGAGAAACAAACGTCAAATGAATTTCATTAATAATCATTGTACAGGTAAATAAACTGCATTCATTTATTAAAAGTATTTGTTATAGCATCTATAAACCGAGCTTAAATAAAAAAAATTGACAAAATTGCTCCATTATTAATATTGTATTCTGAGTCTACTAACATTCAAAAAACAGCATATTTTGATGTTCTACTAGTTTATATTTGAGTCATTCGTTTCTTCCTTCCTTCATTTTGTTTTCTCTCGAACACTTTCGCATGCAACGTGAAAATACATTTCGCATAGAATTCAATCAATGATTTTATATGATGAAGACTCACTGTTTTAAATGGGTTTACTCCTATGTGCAACAACGACAATATTTTATACTGATATTAAGATATTTTATACCTGAAAAAAAATTTCCTATTTGAATTTTATTTTCTTGTCGTGCAATATTTTTAAGTAATTGAAGATGAATATTTAGGTATTAAAGTACAGAACAGGAATAAGAAAAATATTAGATTAACATGAAGAGATTTCGAGATCAAGAGAATGAATGACGGAGATGGTGAAGATTCCTCCGATAAAATATAAGGAGAACAAAAACTATTCTATGAAGCGTGACTGAATAATTAATAAATCTCAATAATTTTAAAACATTGCATACCTGAAAAACATTTCCTATTTCGGCTTTATTTTCTTATATTAGATTAAGACAAATTTATAAGAACTGAAATTAAGACATGGGACGTTACAACACATAGATTTGTTATGAAATATATGATGCAATATTTTTAAAAAAATGAACATGTTTAGTTAAGAATAAAAGTACATTGCAGAAATAAGAGGAATATTAGATTGATATGAAGATTTCGAGATCAAAAATTTTTTAATGGAGATGGTGAAGATTCATTCGAGTGAAGATATGGACAGCAGAAGCTATTCAGTGAAAATATTCGTGCTTTTTGAAATCTTAAAATAATACAAAGGATGGAACTGGTATGAAATGTTGAGGATTTCAATTGTTGCATCTCTTGTTCAAGAAAATTGAAGATGCCTGATTGAAACGTGAGAACTGTGACGCTAGGCTATTCGCGATTTTCTCTTCACTAACCTCGGGGACTCTTATCAATTAGAATTGCGTAAAATTTCATTTTTTTTCAACCAAAATGAAACACGATTAGGTAAATTAAAGGAAGATCAAATTGAAGTGAAGTGATTCAGATATAATGATACATAAATCATAAGCAATTGAGGAAATAAAGAAGATAGAGGACAAAGATTTAAGGTTAAATAGAATTTTGATTCAGATTGAAATTCTCCTGTTAGTTTTGTGGATTAAAGAGAGTTACACTAAAAATATTAAGGTATTTAGTTAATGTCGAAGAGAGTTATGAAATTAAGAATAAGTGTACTCATAAGATAGATTTCTTATTTAATTAATAGATTAGGATTGTGAGCTAGGTTGAGATTCCCGAGAGAAATATCTTAGATACTTTACATTTATTATAAATAAAGAATCTGTTTTGATATTGAATGTCTTCAATTGGAGTTTAATAGTTTTTGATTAACATATTAGTTTGAAATGTGGCACAAGAACCGAACAATGAAGGACAAACGCTTCAGGATAGTAAAAAAAAGACGGAATGTAGTTCATCTGAAAATTCGAGAATTTCTTACCATTCTCTTTACCAGACTACGGCTCTGGCGTAAGGCAGAGGCCAAGCTCCAGTGTTGTACACTTTTCCTGTAGCAGAGCTGGCTACTTGTCCGGTGGTGAAGTCATAATAATTTCCAGCGAAATCCTTAACTCCGCCAGTAGGAAGGAACTGGGCGGTGGCAACGCACACAAGACCCAAGAGGACAACGAGGAGAATCTAAAATCAAAACTTTAAATAGTATGAAAAGCGTTTGTGATTCTTTATCTATTTTCAGCAGTTCTTGTGTTTTTCTTTAAAAGTTTTAAATTTATGATAAATGAAATAAAGATCTGGTTTTTTAAAAAAAATTATGTAAGGCACACAACTTTAAATTTCGAAATTCATCAGATATGTAGCGTTTAACATCGAGAACGTAAGGGATAGGTGTTTGACTTAAATAATACGTTTTAGGAAAGAATATGTTGGACTAGTTTTTTCCTATTGTCATATGTAATCTATCCTTCTAAGTATTTTATATATTTTTTCCATCTCAGAACATATTGAATATTTCATTTTACATATTTCTACTCGCGGTTTTAAGTATTATTTTCATTTATGAAAGAGATAAGAGTTTGATAAATCATTAAAGTGACTCAATATTCTGATTTAAAAACTAATCACGATTTCGTTTGTTAAAGTAACTTCCCACAAATTCTTCATTTTTTTTACTTTATTTATCTTTGTGGGAAATAAAACAAACTTTTATTATTCTGAGATTTCAAACAACAATGAATAAATGACAAGCATTTAATAGTTTTCCAAATTTAAAATATTGTTATTTGATACTCATAACTTTAATCATCAGAATCTCCAAATAGAAGTATTTATTTTAATTGACTAGATTTTTGACCATTCTTGTCAAGAAGTCTGACAATATAATAGTTGATATTTTGTTGTAATTTTTTTTAAAAAAATCAATTCATAGTTTTTCTCATAATTTTAGGATATTCGCTTCTTAAAATGTTATTAATATTTTAATCATTATTTAGTCAATATAAATTTATGAAATTTGGTCAAATCTCGAAATTTTGAAGAAATACACCCCTCATTAAATGTTAAACTTAGTTTTGAACAAAAGCAAAATTAATGAAATAATAATTACATATATGTATAACACACATAAACTGTTATTTAAGTAAATATGTTTTTTTTTTCTTCCACAAAACTTTAAACAACATATAAAGCCTTATAATCATTTTACATATCCTTGTGTAAAGAGATTTAGAAAAAATGTGAAATAAACTTAGAAAAGAACTTATATATAACGATAGAAAAAATTAGGAATTAAAATTAGAATATATTTTTAAACAAATTAGGAAATAAAACTCTATATTTTTTTTGCAAAAATTTTTTTCACACTCATTAAACATGTCACATTACTTCGTCAACTTTCCTTAAACGATGATTATTCAATGTCTGTCCATTATTGGGCGAAGCTCACATAAATGTATTAATTAATGTTTAATCGGAAAGAATTTCAAAATAAAACTCGCATTTATATTTGTTTTTGTTATGATAAGTAGAGATTTTTGTTCCAAGATCCCTTCAAAACTCTGATAACACGATGCAAAATTTCAGGATATAAGGCGATTTATTTCAAAGTTATTTGCACTGCAACTTTCTTCATACATTTTGAAATTAAAACTTTTTTTTAGAAAAATAAACGTCATAAGAAATAAATATTTATTTTTCATGCCCTTGTGTTAAAGAGAGCGAATTACTAAGTTTTTATTATTCATAAAAATTACATAAGAATAATGATAATGTTCCAAGTTATCACTGAACTCTTATTAAATTTCTAGAAAGATGAAACAGCTTTACAAATATAACAATTTTACCTCATAATTTGAAAATCAAAAGCATCTCCATGAAAAACATTCAGAAACTTGGTGTTTATTTTAATTGTCTGAATCCCCACGAAATTGCTTAACAATTTCCAAATCATAAATGAAAACTAATATATCTTCGAGAAGAAATTCGAATAAAATAGTATATATATTTTGTAAGAGTGAACAATTATTTTCTTAGTTTAAAAATCAAATGAAAAAAAAATATTTTACAGAGAAATCTCACTTTTTACAGAGAAAAAATTCGAACGAAACGGATTATGTTTTGAAAGATGAAGAATTACATTCTTCAAAAGAAATACGATCAAAATAAAATGTATTTCGCTTACCACTTTGTTCATGGTGAGAGTAGATCCTTTTCTTCTGATAGGAAAAAAGTATAATTTACCCTCCCGAAGATGTCCCTTTATATAGGGATGAGTTGTCCTTGCCACGCCTTGGACGTTTCATTAGGAATAAAACAAAAACTACGGGCGAAACCCTATCATACTACATAAATGAATAAAGGGAAGAGGTAAGAAAAATTTTGAAGGACATAAATGAATTTTTTCTTATGTTTATATTATAAATAAATTATGATCGACAAGAAAAGCAACAAACATCGCTGCTTCTGTACAAAGGGTTTTGATATTGACGTCAGTGAATCGTCAATTAATTAAATACTCAACTTGCGTTTCATCAAAAATTTTTATTAAAATGACCGTTGTTTCAAAGTAATCCGATTCTAGTGTTTAACAAGGTTAACGGGAAATCCACTCACGTAGAGCTAGATTTAGAGCTTCGCTTCCAAAAGGTAAGATTAGTCAGTATCTGTTAGAATTAAATAATTTACTTATATCAATAATTAGGATTTTAACATTTTCTTTACACTAAATTGAGAGAAAAGTAGTCCCATGAATAAATGTAGCTTATAAAAAAAAGATTTTCAAACTTTAAATGAAATATTAAGCAAATCAATTTTTCAAAATAAAGTACCGTTTAATAATCTTTGTGATAAAATAAATTAACATTAGAATTAATGGAAACTAATCGATTGAAATAGAACAACAATCGAAGTGAAAATTACTAATTAAATCACTATTTTTCAAAAATTCGAAAGCATTTTCGAAAAGGTTATCTTCGTCTAATGTATAAGTATAGAATACTAAGTCAGGAGAGAGAAAGTTTTTCAACATCATTAAAACTTCCTGATTTTGCTAACATATAAGAACAGCTAACTATTTTATTACATTACTTATTTCTGAATTAATTATTTAACTTTTCCCGATGAACAGAAATATATTTTTAAGCATCATAATAAGAAATTTTATATTTAAGCTATACTTTAAAGATTTGAGGAATACAATATATTTCTAATAACCCTAAGGATTTATAAGAACATAGGGCTAGTCGTAAAGAAATATAGATCTCTCTTCATAAATTTCGCAATTCACCTCGCATCCGTTCAAAATTAATATCAGTTGTTAATGATCTACATAACACTAAATTATGATACAAATGGATTAATTTACTTCCAAAAAGAATTCAAGAATTAATTATGGAATTCAGTTTCTTCCCCCTCCGAAATCTGATTCATCATCTTAAAATTGTCTAAATTGTAAATTTCATAAAATTTAGTTTATAAGTTTTTTGAGTTGTGGGGGTATAAGGAATGGTCACCGAATACATGCGTGTGTGCATGTGCGCGTGTGTGTATTATAAAAATATACACATATATTTATATATGTATGTATATGTATTATAAAACATAAGAAATTCAAAAATAAATTTTATTAAGAAAAATATAAATTATAAAGAACAGTCACAAAATAGTGATTTGGAATGCATTGAATATTTTTACATATTTGAAAGTCAAGTCTAATCACCTTAATTTCAAAATTTTCTGCTATTTCTTCCATTAGTAATGGAAATAATCTAGAGCGTGTGTGACTCCTTATCTCTGAAACTAATAATCTTCGAATGAAATTTAAAACATGAATTTTGTCACACAATTTCCTTCCTTATTCTGAAAAAAAAAGGTTCCATTATAGATTAATTCATTTGTAAAAAATTATGAACTATATCATTTAAATTAATTAATAAATCCATTAACACCATGATTAATTTGTCTTTCATTCATAAGCTTTAATGCTTTGTCCAACTGCAATAATAAATGTGAAAGTGAATTAAAGTGACTTTTTTAACGGCTGGTACAATTCTCAGTTTAAAAAATGCATTCTTAACTTATATCTGCTCTTTGAATTAGGAGGAAAATGCCTTAGTTTTAAATATTGCAACGTCTTCCCTTCAAGACCCAGCTCTTGCTCCATATCTCATTAATTTACATTCAGCAATAATGACCAAACCCCAAGTGAAGACGCGAAAGAACAAAACAGGGTTCTTTATCAATTATTACTGTGGAGTAGCTCATGTGGCTTTCGCGAGAATATCATCCTTATTCACAATCCTAATTTATGATTTAGATAAGAAATCTGTCTTACCAGTCCACAAGTTCTTAATTCCGCAACTTTCTTCAACAGTAACTTAATATTTTGAGTGTAATTCTCTTCAATCCACCAAATTATTAGAAGAGTTTCAATCTGAATAACAATTCTCATCATGTCATTATACTCAATTTTCTTTCATTTTCCAATAATTCAATTTCATTTAAAAATCATTATATCTAAATCATTTCACTTCATTTCTATCTTCATCTAATTTACATAATCACGTTTAATTTTGCTCGGGAAGAAATTGTAATTTTATGCAATTCAAATTGATAAAAGTCCCCGAGGTTAGAGAGGAGAAAATCACGAATAATCGAATGTCATAATCTGATATATGAGATATATCGAGAATATTACGTATGGACTATTTTACGAGATGACCTACGAACTCCTTTTTAGAATTTAAAAGTGGGACACAAAGAAAGTAAACCATTGACGGAAATTTTCCCCAAATTCTAACATTGAAAGTTGGTAAAACATTTTTGGTTCTTTTTTTCTATTTACGAAAAACGTTGAAAAAGGAAGTAAGTAAAAAACTTTGTACAATATGAATGAAAATCAATTAACTGGCTAAAATTGTAAAAGAAATAAGACGCCATCAAATCCAGCATTTTCTGTGTTTATATTATCACATAGACGTACTGATAACTAAGACGTACTAATAACTTCAATGACTGAGGAAACTTAAAATTTTTTTTATGTGTAATTGAGTTCATTCAGAAATAATTCATAGAAACAAATGAATATTTAAATATTCTCGTGTTGTTCATGCTAATTAGGTAAGCATTTTGGAATTGTGAAATATGTGGATTATTTTATGTGTTACAACCCGTGATTGATAAAAACATAATGCGATTTGTAAATCCCGTTGATAGGCTGAAATCATCTTGCCACATATACTTAATCGTTTCTTTTACCATGAAGTAAATGTATCTTTCTCATCGGCCATAGCATTACACGAGTCTAATCGTATAAAAAGAAAAATTAAGTCCCTAAATCATTTTTCAAAATCTTTACTTAAATTCATGCAAAACCTTTCAGATTAAAAACATTCGAGGGATAAGCATTCCAAGAGATTTAAATTTAGACTATTTCTTTCGAAACACTGCAACGCCATTTTGCTGTTATTCGTTTCAAATAGTGATGTTTTAGATAGTTTGTACCCAATAGCATATTTTTCAGTTTGGAATCCTAATGCCTCTTCTTAAAATCACAAGACTGAAAACACATTGATGTCAAATATTATTTTCAATTTGTAGCTTGATAAATGTTTGAAGATAACACATAATTTCATTTCCCCCTCAACTGCTTCTTTTATTTTGAATTAATGACGTTGGTAAGCTATAAGGAGAATGTTGACGTCTTAATGTAGAATTGAGAGCTTTTATTAGATTATTTTGACTGAAACAACGTCGCTGATTGATAAATTTATTTATTGACGTTTCACTTAAAAGCAATACAAGGACAATTGGGGACGGGTTTTGTAATTTTGAGCATTGTTCAAGTGACGAGAGCTGCATCCGAAATGGCACCCTACACACCACTTTATTGAGAGGATATTGAGCATCCACAGTTTTTAACGTTCATCAACCCTACACAAAGGGTCTTTAGTGTCATCAGGACTCGACGGAAACAACACCGGCCACGAGCTCTTGACCATGACCACTGGGCAACATAACAAACTAATAATATATGTATTATACAGGATTATTCAAAATGAATATCCCGTTTTCAAAATTCCCCATTTTTAAAAATAAACGACACAGAGTGATAAGTAATACATGAATACAAAGGAAACTGTGGAAGTTTTATATTGTGATCAATAGGTGACCCTCGTGAGTTCTTCATGAAGCTACTTCATAAAAGCTGGTTTAGAAGCCTTCATGGAGCTACCTCGCAGTTGGATTGATTGCAGTGAACTAGATGATTCGATGTTACACAGATGATCACCCGAGTCCCCTGATATGCGATTCCTATGCGATTTCTTCTTTTGGGGGTTTGTAAGAGATAAAATGTATGCACCACCATTATCCTCAAATTTATGTGAGCTTAAGAAATGGATTTCTGATGCTGAACAATCCATTACCAATCACATTTTTCAACGTATTTGACAAAAATTTGGATATCGAATTGGCATAGTACGTGTAACTAAAGGAAGTTATATCGAACACTTGCAAAAAAGAAGTCATTATTTTCCTTTGCGTTCATGTATTACTAATCATTGTGTGATTTATTTATGAAAATATAACATTTTGAAATCGGATGATTCATGTAGAATAACCCAGTATATATTCGTCACTAATAATGTCACTGGAGAGCTATGCGGAAATTGTTAATGTGTTACCGCATAACCTAGAGCTTTGAAATGATGATGAAGAGGATATCTCAACGTTTGCTGTATTCTTATTGTTTCCATACAGCATCATGTAAAGACTAAGAGTCCTGTTTGATTCAATGTGCCACAGTTCCTCCTCCCAATCTTTAGAGGTGGTTTCTTGCGGAGTCAGGAATTTATTATATTTTCTTGCAGAATTCTAGCAAAGATTTCATTACATACTTTATCATGAGATATTTATTTAGTACATAAACCGAATATAATAAATTTCTTCCCAATTATAAAAATCTGTCATGAAATGTATTCGATTAAAATTATTTACAAGTTAATTTTGAATCTGTCTTTCCAAAACTTTTTCTTGAAATCAACTTGGTCGCAAGTTTTCATTGTAATAATTTTTGTAGTAACATTTCGTTTGAAATTTAACATATAATCAAGAAATATCTGCAATGTTTTAGAACCATATTTATTTCCTGGACTTCTAGAAGTAATTCATCAATAAAAATTACCTAAATCCAAGCAGCAATTTTGCCATTATATTACTCCGCCGTATTGCTTATTAACTCGTTTTATTTTCATAAAACATCATTAATATTAAAGAAGTTTATATATCCGCAGTAAATTGGGGTTCTAGGTCGTCCGGATAAATGAAGGTCCGTACTAAGCAAAATAACCTACAAAAGGAGATAAGGTACGCAACTAATCAATCGATACAGTAAATAGAACTTTTCCTCTAAAAGAAGACACAGATAAGTAGTAAATAGTAGGACACAAGACAAAATCCCTATCAATACATTGCTTGCATGTTATGTATGTACTAGTTCGAAAAAAACTACAGCCTTCTCTCTATAATTTGATATTTCACCTACCCGGCCTGCCAGTAATCCAACGTTTTTTCACGGACTGACAAGTCATGGAAAATTCATTTATATCTTCTACTTCAATAGAATAAAGTAGACTATCAACATAAAACAGTAGATTTTATGTAGTTTGAGTTAGTTCTTGTATTTGACACTTTATTTGCGTGTAATACAAAAGATATATATATTACTGTTCGAATGCGTTATTGTTAGTGATTCTCTGGTAATCCGGCGGTGCTCTAGTACATACCTGCTGGATTACCGAGAGAGTACTTCACTTAGAACATGATTCCAGTGTATTTAATTTTAAGACAACTGTGAATTTTATCTAAAAATTGGAAGTCGTTTAACTCGAGCAGTTATTTAAAAATATTGTCAATTGCTAAATTCCTTTCGGGGTCCTCTTCACAGACTCCACTTGACACGCTCACGAATTCTTCAAATACGTTTGATTTTTTATTGTCTTGTTTTAGTCTAGCGATCCTAACTCAACTTTTCATTTGTGTTTATTAATCATGAATATTTTAAAATGGCTGTTCGAGTTAAACGACTTTCAGTTTCCGAGGTTCAAATACTTCAGTTATTTTAAAATTAAATACACCGGCATCATCATGTTAAATTCCCATTGTGTTTTCAAATACTGAGAAAGTTCGAAGTACCGAGGAAATAGAAAGGTTTAGAAAAATTCATTTAGAATCGAATCTTGTTATTTATCATGTTCATAAACAGGAGCTTATTCTTCAGTACTAATTGAAACGGAAATAACACAAAATTAAATTCATTTAGTTCTTAAATGAATTATAAGTAACTTATTTATTGGTCAACTTTTTCTTCATTCCTTGTATTGAAATTTATTTAAACACGCGCACAGTTAATTGAATTCGAATACAACTCTTTACGAGGAAACATCACACGATCAGGATATGCTGAGGATTAAATACCAGTAATTTTTATTTCATTACGTCCTCGCGTATCACATTCCACCGACTCATTTTGGTCTCTGCTGATTGGTTTCCTGTTGCTGTACCACAAATGATTATACGATTGCTGTGTATTATTTATGAATATGATCGTCAATTGAAGGGGAAAAAACGTATTTAATATTTATTTCACTTTTATTCAATTAGCTATTATCTTTTGTATATTTTAACGACCTATACATATTTTCATTAGTGCAAAAAATAATTCTGAAGAATTATATTTTAAACGATTAATGCACTATTACAGGGAGTGTGAAAATAGTGGCCAGCATACCATATGCGTCTCGCTAAGATTTTTTTAAGCCTGCTATGACAGTAAAAAAAAATCTTCTTTGAGCTTTCCCCCTTCTCATGCGTATAATTATTCAAAGCAAAACTAGGTCTATTTACAAGGCAAGCGGAAGCAATTACTTTTATTTCCCTTTATTAAGAAAACAGAAAGTGCACGAAAATGTTTCTTTTAAGATAAGAGATCATCAGTAGAGTTTGGAAGATAAAGTCTCAAGAGGACTTCATGAATTTACAGAAATTGAGCCTGAATTCAATTTGCTCTCTTATCCCACCTCTGCTGATATTGACTCAGCACCTGAGGAGTTGCAGCTTGAACTTATTGACATGCAGTCACATTGCTCAGTGAAATAAATGTTTAATCAGTTGATTTTTATAAATATTTGTCTGCTAAAAAAATTTGAAAGTATGAAGGAATTCGTTGGGAAACTATTCTCTATATTTGGGACTACACATATTTGAAAGCTAAAATTTTCTTTCTTGAAGATTAAAAAGAGTAAATATCGATGCTCTTTGACAAACATTAACTTGCAGGCTGTGATGAGAATCTCCACAATCTCCCCCCCCACACACACACACTTAATTTCAAAAAAAATTGTAGAAAATTGTGATAGGGTACATTTATCTCATCAAACATTCTAAAACTAAGCATGCTTTTAGCTATGGGTGATATGAAATTAGCATAGTAAATACATTGAATAAAACTGCCACTATTTTACTTTAATTATGTTTATTGATTTTTATGGTACAATTTATACTTTTTCTGAAATGCAAAATTAACTAAATGAATGCAAAATCATTTTTAAAAATGCAGCACGTAATTAACCTTCACTTCCACTGAGTGGCCCTCCAAACAAAATGTTTGCCCACCCCTGTATTATTAATACATATATTAATAATTTTATTCCTTTGTCAAAATACCCACGCTTTTCGCAGGTTTAAGAGCATTGAAAATATTTTGATTTGATCCGACCAGATCAACTTCTTCAAGGACTTCATCGTGGGAAAATCCGTTGTTTTAATTCATTGCGAATGATTAAACAATTTTTCAGTCAAAAAGAAACTCGAACCAGAGTTTCAGAAATCATCACATAAATGAAACGCATCGAGAATTTAAAAAAGTGTTGTCGAGCTTTTTAATACCGGAATGAAGAACTAATCAACTGAAATAACAAATTTTTATCTGAGAAATGCATTAATATGTTATCTTCGAAGGAAACTTTGTTGCAATAAATAAACTGAAGCAAATAAAAAAAAAGTTAAATTAATCAAAATAAGGTGGATATATTACTGCATTAATTATACGCATTAACTAATGCAACCCACTTGTTTCGATATAACTTACAAAACAGTTTAAAAATCATGCGAATTTCGATATTTCAGTCTCATTTAAATATGTCAAAATCTGTTTTATGTTTAGCATACTTTAAAATTACATGTACCATCATGTACATAAAATTTTGAAGTATGCGAAAATAAATTCACACATATGAATATATATTCACAATGTATGTGAATATATATTCATATGTGTGAATATACTTGTTTTTTAATTAATTTGATTTCTAAATCTTTTTAAATTTTTATTAATATCGCAAATCTTATGTGGTAATAAAAATTTTCGATAAAAGTTATATTAAATTGTAAATAAAATACTTAAGGTATGATAAAATTTAAAAATGTCCTGTTACGAAATTGTTAAGTAATATTTTCACTGTATTGTTATTGTTATTATTTTACTATCTTATATCTGGGGAAATTTGTAAATAAATTTTTAAATAAATCACCGAGATTGTTCTGAAATTACAGTCGATATAAATGATTCGAATGTACTTAAATTATTCGTAATACAAATATATTCAGCACTGATAAAAGCTAAGGTACGGAACTACAAGGTTTTTCAATGACTTTTCTTTGATTTTATGATGATGAATGGTTCTTTTTTTTCTATCATACCGAAACTACGGGGTTATTCAAAATGAATCATCTAATCTCAGAATTCCATATTTTCAAAAATAAACGATACAGAAGGATAAGTAATACATGAAAGCAAAGGAAAAACGTGGAAGTCTTATATTATGAAAAATAAATAGCCCTCCTGTGTTCTTCGTGGAGCTATTTCATGAAAGTTGTTTTAGAAGCTTTCCAAAAATTATCACTAAATAGAGTTCTTCATAATAGCTTCCAATAAAAAGGAATCCGTACCATTAACTATAACAACTATACTATACAAAAACAACAAACTTCAAAATAATTGTTTATTTGAGAATAGTCAAAAGCACTTCTAATGTAACATAGAAGAAAAATTATAAACTCATATTTATAAGAAAATGTTAAAATTATTCATCCTTTTTTCTAAGAGGCAAAGCTGAACTCGCTTGCGCATATTTTGAGAAATGTATTTCTAGATATTGCAAGTGACTTCGAGTAATGGCAATTTTCAAATCCTCTACTGCTTGGGAATTATTTTCATAAACTTTATTCATTAACAATTCCTTCAGGGGATTAGTTTAGCTTTGTTTAATTTTTATTAACGTCGCACTAGAAGCAACACGAGTGCTACTGGAGACGGACCTCGTAATTTTGAACATCGGTCAAGTGACGAGGATTGTGCCTGAGCTGGCACCCTCTCTCCTAACTTCCACACCACGCCAACGGGTGGACTTTGGGCCCCGATAGATTTAACGTGCATCTTCTTTCAGGGGAAAGGTGAAGGGATGCTCATATCAGGAGAACGAGATTCTTGGTTTAAAGCAAAATGTCGGATGAGTAATGAAACCATGGACAAGCTTCCAAAACTTTTATGCGATCGTCTCATCTCAATAAGTTGTTGGAATTCTTGATTGATACAGGGTTTTTCAAAATAATTCATCCAATTTCAAAATGCCATATTTTCCAAAATAAACGTCTCAGTGATAAATAATACATGTATACAAAGGAAAACTTCGGGAGTTTTATACTTTGAACAATAGGGGACCCTCGTGTGTTCTTCGAGAAGCTATTTCACGAAAACTGTTTTAGAAGTTTTCACGGAGCTGCTTCGCATTTGGACCAATTGTGGTGGACCAGATGGCCACCTAAGTCACTTGATATGGCCCTTTGCGATTTCTTTCTCATTTGGGAGTTTGTGTAAGATAAAGTGCATGCGCCACCATAAGCTACAAATTTACGTGAACTAAAACAACGGATTTCTGCTGCTGTACAGTCAGTGACCACTGACACTTGTCAACGTGTTTGGTTGTAATTTGCATATCGAATGGACATAACACGTGTAACTAAAGGAAGTTATATCGAATACTTATAAAAACGCATCCATGGTTGTCCTTTTTAAAAATGTAACCCGATATGATTAAACCGATAATTATCATTAATGACGTTCTGTAGGAATCTTTTGCTGCAAATTTACCGTTGATACTATTGGTCAAAATTCCATCAAAGACATTTGAGTATTTCGAATGCAAATAAACTAAGATATCTGATCATTAAGAATGAAGGAACTCGAAATATCGTTAGATCATTCTCGTACTGATCGACTGAAGATGTATGGAATTACATTCGAGTCGTATAACGACTTAAGCATTTTGTTGGTAAGATAATAAATATCACGATTATACCTCGAACAAGTAAAGTTACAAATTACTCACGAACTTGGCAAAGAAATGTTTCATTACTTTAATTTCGCGAAAATTATAAAAAGAACGCAACGAAAGGAATCATGGATATTAAAAAATGCAAAAAAAAAAAAAGAAAGAAAAAATAATAAAACTTTGTTTCGATAAAAAAAAAAGAAAATTTTTCGTTGTTATTAGTGTTTGAATAGCAATATACCTGTCTATAATATGTTAATCTCCCTCTCTTTTAAAAACTGAATGACTTGAGAAGGAATGAAATTGAATGGGCAATCCCTGCAAATAGAAGTTTGAAAAGTCTCATTTCAACTTTTCCTCAGAAACTTCTATAAATTCTTTTGTACTCGTTACTCATTTCAAGCTCAGAAGTAAAAACAGCTTCGAAAAGGGCATAATTAGCGATTTTTCCTTTGGCGTACACAAGTATTCAATGGCCGTGCATTTAAGCAGTGTTAATAAGTTTGTAAAAAAAACTTAATTTCTTTAACGAGCCTCAAAAAATGTCTGAAGTGAAAAAAAATTGAATCATACTCAATAAACATCGCCTTGTTAACAATTGCAATTAACCTACAAACCTTTCTGTTTATTTGTTTGTTGATTTTTTGCGTGGGTAAAAGGGATTTGTCTAGATTATTATCCGTACTTTATACAGGTGTGTCATTACTCATTCAGTTATATGAGGAAACTTGTACAATAAATGGAAAATTATACTCCTCTGAAATAAACAAGAGCCATTTTGACTAATGATGGTACATAATCGGTGAATGATTACTTGGTCTTTCATCTGAAACCTTCCGCAATTTCATTAGTGCGTTTTTTTATGAACCGAAACGGCGTTTTTTCAGTGAATGGCCATTTATAGTAAGCAAAATGCATCATTAAAGCGCCAACTGCGATTCAGTGAGAGATAGAAAGTATATTTTTTCCCACTGACATTTCACATGATCCTAAATTGTAAATTAGAGAATACAATGAAACGAAAATGTTTCGTAATTTATGTTCTTGTTCTTTTTTGTTAGTTTTAAATGCGAACAAAGCATAGATCTTAAACAGTAATACCGTTTATGTAATTTTCTTTTAAAAAAATTACATTTGTCTTAAACTGCTGGGTAGGCCAAGGATTTGATCAATTTGGTAGGAAAAGACATTGTTTTATAAATTGTTTCTGATGCAGATCCTTAAAAGATGCGGATTTCTAATATGTGGTATCGTACAATAGTGTTTTGAAATACTTATTAGTATTGTAAATGAGTTTAACTTTCTGTATGTAATCACACAAAAAAATTTTAAAATATATTAAAGTTAGATGATGACTTTGGTAATTTAACCAGCTTATTTTTTTTAAAAAAAAATATTTGTAATGATTCACAACACGATTCGACCATGGTTGGATTCCATCTGTAAAAAAATACTAACATTGGAAGGGGAGAGGAATAATGAAAATGTTAACCCAAAATAAAATTCCTTCCAATATGAGAGAGAGAGAAAGCATTCCTTAAAAATTTAAAATTTGAAGTATATAACAAACATATATCTTATGTATACATTATTTATATTTTTATCTCGTCAAAAAAAATGCACCTAGTAGGACTGTCAAATTGAAATGATACTTACAAGTTAATCAGTACTCACCAATAATAAGAATTGATAAGAAACTTAACGTGGGTTTGACAAAATTTATTGGTCAAAATGCAAAACCATTACAACTTTCAATGGGTTGATGGAATGTCACTATTACTAATGCATTCTGCCACATGTCATTATAGATGCCTTAACCGTATCTTGACTCACCTCACCTCATGTAGGCTAAACTTTGGCACGTAGGTCTTGTAAATTTTATAGTAATGATGGAGTTTAAGTTTTCTATGTGCGACAGATCTGGAGATGTTTCTGGCCACTGCACAGTGTCTTTGGCTAAGAAACAAGCTCTTAAGATGGCAACGGTATGAACACGAGGATTGGAACGGGTGTGTTCATAAAAGGAATGGAAGACAATGCTGAAGAATCTTTGGAATGTCAAAGTGGCTCTAATAAAGACTTTTGGTGATCGCACATCATACGAAATCACACTTCATTTTTTTACACTTGGATGCATGACTAGTGACAGAAAAATGTTCATCACTGCGCTGACCACGTTGCTTCCACTCACGAATGTGGGTATCTTCCTCACCAAGACAAAAGCGAGACTTGTCACTAAATGTGACCATTCCGCAGGGCTCCCTGTTGCTCTTTCTTGGTACCGTTGCAGTCTCTATCGACGCTCTTGTGACGTCAGGGTCAATCTCCGTATTGGTCTCCGTGAAAGCAGTCCAGAAGCATGCAGCCGTCATTTAAGGATACTCACTCTTACAAGATGATGCAGAGAGGGCGTTACTGTTCTCACAATGTCTGGAATTGTGACATTCGGTGTTCTTTGCGTTCACCAGACAATTATTCTATCTTACCTACTTGTATAGTCCGTGTAGCTTTCCCTGAGCCTACTTGTCGGGAGCGATATCTTCTTTGTGCCGAATTTGACCAACAGTGTGAAACTGTAACATCACATTTGTACGACTGATATATTACGTGATCTGACGGAATGACCATCCGCCCTCAAATGGTCCTACGATACAAAGCTTCTAAAGGCATCCAACTAGTCAAATGGCTGTCGTTTTTTTCTGAAAGGCATTCGAAACTTCAAAGCATAAATTAAACCCAAATTCGTTTGTTAGAATCAAAATTATGCACTTTCGAAGAATCTTTTAAAGGGCTCTTAGTGACGGGATAAGTCACGTCATCATTGGCTTTGACGCGGTTGACATTTTAATCATTTGCATATCAAACAAAAACGAAACAATTTCTTAATGTGTATTTTTGCTTGCTTCCTGTTAGGTGTAATTTTTTTTGGCGATGGGTATAAATATGAACACATCGTGAATTAATTATTTTAAAAAATTACATTCATAATTACAATATGCAGAAATAATTTTAGAAAAAATAAAAATAAAAAACATAAAATAGCTGCATAATAAGAAAAGATGGCATTAATTAACTATAAAGTAACATTATCATATGTATTATGCTATATAATTATGCATGTGAAAGCAATGAGAAACGAATAAAAATAATAATACAATATTAACTACAGAAAAAAAAAATTATATATTACAGAGATAAATTTCAAGAAGTATATAAATTTAAGAGAATAATAAAAAGAAAGTCAATATATATAAATATATATAAGTAGAAATATAGAAATTGAAACACAAAAATTGAAAATAAATAAAAGAATGAAATGTAAAGTAATTAATGCTGTAACAGGCTGCAGACTGCTTTGCAGGGTTAATCCAGAATTAATGGCCAACTGTCTCCTCAGGAATTACTTTATGACAACCAAAGAACATAACTGAATAAAAATCAAAAACCAAAAACCAAGGAACATAACTGAATAAAAATCAAAGGAAAATTTAAAATTTTAACCCAAAAATATGTATAAATGACCTATATGAAAAATATGTATAAATGACCTATAACATGAAAAGAGAAACTAATAACATTATATATACAAAAACTAAAATAGATTAAATGATGTAAGAATAAGAAAATATTCTATGAACACAAGAACACATGAAACCTTTAAGCAATATGGAGTATCTTCTGGAATAAATTTCCCACCCAAAGATCACGTTTGCAGAAGGTTTACAGATCATGCAGACAGTCATGGTTAATGGTGCTCGCCTAGTAGGGGCTTCCGAGCCTAAAACAGCCGAAATTGGGGTGGGGGGTGACAGGAATGAATATGTCTAAAATTATGCGTGTCCAAGTATCAAAAGAACATGTTACTTCTAAACAGTGACGCACCCAGAAATTAATTTTGGAGGATGCCTATCGTCATCGCCATGATTGAAGCAATTTCTTTAGTTAAGAATTACCACTCGGTAATAACTAAATAATTAGCTACAACAGTATGGTTTCTTCTATTTAAAAATGTTTACGAGTTGATATAATTTACTTCAAGTTACAAAAATAAAACTCTAAGATATCGTGAGAACAAAAAATTATACTAGCCCGAATTGGTGGAATACAACAAGATTGAAGATCTGATAAAAACCCTTTAATGATTGAAAAAATAATTACAATTTAAAAATGGTTAAAAAAGTGCGACTAACCCAGAGGAACATATCGAAGACAACAAAGACTTTTCTATTTTTTCTCAGAATTTTTTTTCTTCTTATACTGATGAAAAAATTTAATCGGGAGCAGGAAAAGAAATTCATTTTTTCCCCTTTAAATCTAGAATATCTATAATAGAATAATAAAAGAAAATTAACCTGAAACTCTCTTGAAACTCCTTAGCACTCTCTTGGGCATGCCACTGCTTCTAAACGTAAAAACTGTGGTTGGAAAAGAAAGCTGAAAAAGAAAGTATTCAATGAAACGTAAATGAGCAGCTAAACAAGTAACAGATTTAAACATTGCTCGAAAATATATCATATCGAGCAGAACAATTTGTCGGAAGCTTCACAAATTAGATTTTTAAAACCATTTTCCAAAACATAAAACTATTGATTACTGACATCGATGTCAAAAACAAAGCGCACATCTTGATTGGTGTCTTGATTACTGAAAAGATGTTTTTTTTTTTTTGGCAAAATAATCGTCTTTTTCTTTGTTTTACGCCAGGAGGATTTATGTTTCGCGACATCTTATAGAAGCAACCGGGATATCGAAAAACCGTGTTAACCGGATTATGAAAAAATACACGATAAAATAAAAATATATGTACAGAATAAATTAATAAAATAAAACACACTTACATACTCGATAGAATAAACTGAGCATGACCCATATTTACAATTGATGAAGACGTCTACTTTGTAAACAATGGAAGCGCGTTTAAAATTGTTTTATTTCTTTTTCCCATTCACATATAACATAGTACCGTCGCCATTTGTTAGTGGATAATTAAAATTGTGTTGATTTAACTCATAATATTTGTAGAGCCCCCTCCCCTTCTTTTCCTTACATAAATAAGTGCTAAAGATTCCAATACGGAAAATAAATGGGTGGAACAAATAAATAATATTATTGAAATTTGCAGATCATTTTCCAAACTAAAAAGAAATTCTTTATACAGGGAATTCTTCGTACATCGGGATATCCAGAAATCTGATTTCCGATTTAAAGCGATTCTACTGTATGCATGAAAATGTGAGATTTTTGTTACGATCATGATTGGGTAACGATTCAGAGGACAGCAAACATAACAGCGTCTACTAATCCATCACTGTCACTTTAACAATGAGCAAATATTCATTTTCCTTAAGTGAATAAACAAATAATTGCTGCAATGGTGAAGCTCTCACCCTGTTCTTCGGAGCATGAAAATTATTCCTGTTGATTGATTCCTCGGTAGGCTTGTTGATGATGCTGCGGGTTATTGACTGCTCCGTAATGTAGACTTCTAAACAAAATATTTAAATCACCTATCTCACTTGAAGTAAGCTTTTGATTAAATGTTTAAATATGTAACAGAAGAGAAGGTGTCAATGTGGTATGAATTGAAAAGAAGGTGGTTTTCCTTTTTTAATGTATCAGAGTTCCACGTATTGCTTCTTCCATTTCGTTAAGGAAATCTTTTGACGAAAGTGCTTTTGTACATTGCAGAGATTCGAAAACTGAGAAAAATAAATAAATCGTTATCGCGCGAACATAATAGCAATCCAGGTGAATCTGGATCCGTTGTATCATCAGTCATGCTCTGATAGATGAGAACAGAAACATTATTAGGCGGGGAAAAAAACACTTCTTTTCTTTTCTATTGAGAATTAGAGGAAGTTTTGTTTCAAAATAGGCCTGGCAGAGAATTTGCGTGTATGAAAGTGATTTAGACGAAACTGATGTTCTACATAAAAAAAATCGGGTGAAATACGAAAAAAAAATTTTCTCGAAGAATTTATATGTATTTGAATTGGATATATTTCTTTTTTGGAAATATTATTGCCTGTTTCTTTGTTTATTCACATGTGAACGTTCTTTTGTATGCCTCGTTGAAGCTAAAATAGTTATTTGTACGTTTGAATACTATTTTAAACTAACTATTTCTAATGTAAAGTAGTTACTAGATTAATTAAGTTCCTGATGCACAGAGAAATATAATTAGTTTTCAAAAAATTCGACATGCTTATTAAAATATTTATGATCACTAACTACTTAAAAAAGTAAAACTGTATTAATATAATTAAATTTAGCACCTCATAGGATATTTATCGTCATAAAATAGCTTACGTTAAATATGTTTAAAATACATTACGTATATTTCTCCCGCAATTTTCTTTTTTAAAACGAATTGTTCTTTGCCTATATGTCTTGAACGCTGCAAGCTTCTAGAAAAATTTATTGATTGATGAATGTGTGATAATAACGATTATTATTACTATTTGAAACATTTGGAATTTTTAAAAAGTTTTTGGGTGGTAAAATTGGTTTTACAGAGGATTCAAAATCTTACAAAAATTAAATATTCAAGTTCTTAATCGATAGAAACACTCACAATAAAGAGTTTTTTTTTTAACTCAAAAACTAATCAAAAACAATTTAGTTTTCGAACAATTGTTTAGTTAAACGATGTTGAATAGTATCTCGAAATTAGTTGCAACAAAAAACTGCGTTAAGAACATTAATTTGACCTCTAGTATCGGAGGACTTTGTAAGAGAAGGATCAGATATTTCTTTTCAATGAAGCTCTTAACGACGCATTTCCTTTTCTATGCTAAAATTGTTATTATAAAGTCCCGTTCTTTTAAAGTGATACTGAATATTAAAATATTTTGCGAAAAAATATTTCTATAAATTTAAAATATTTTGCGATTTTACGCTGGCTTAAAATTTTTAAACAAGCTACCCAAATACAGAAATCACAGAATATACGTTTCCGTTCGAATCATTTATTATTCATGCATATTTTATCCTTAATTTAAATATAAACTAAATATTATTTCGGTTATATCAAATTCAAATTGAGAACTAAAAACTTGCGATACGTCATACGGCTCGGTGTTGTGCTAGGAGACAGCAAATAATTTTGAAGTAAAACAAGAAAATAAATACTTTTAAATTTAATTGGAACAATTTAGTTGGGGTTTCTGGCTCAGCTAAGTTATTTGATCTGTGTAGGAGATTAGGAAGGGGCACGTGCTCCCTTTTACACCCCAAATCCATTTATACATGTCCTTAAAAATGCATGTTTTAAAATGAAAATAATATGTATTAAAATAAAAGTTGTGTGTATTAAAATGGAAGTCTTATATATATATATATATATAAATATAAAAGGAAGCTTTTTAAAATTTTACGAGTAACTTCATGATTTTATAAGTATTTATCAATAAACTTCTTTGTCTTCGCATACTTCTGAGAGGATTCGCTTTCTCATTCTTAATTCAGGTCAGGTCGAGCTCAGGAATTTTTACTTTCTACTCGAATCATTTTCAAACTTCGAAAGGCAGAGGATTCTGTAGATCATGCGTTCAGATTGCGCTGAAAAATAACTACAGGAAAAGAAGAAAAAAAATAAAATAATCGAAAGCGTTCAAGTTCGAACACAAGCACTAGAATGTAAGCCAAGGCCAAGTCGCTTAGTAAGTGCCGAAAAAAGAAAGTCCCCATCTCTGGAAGACGAGTCCTGATCTTGAAACCCCCACCCGAGCCTGTGCGACCTTGAAAACAGGGAGTGGCGAAACACACCTGCAAATTATTCTTGGAGGAAAAAGACACCGAAATTTCCTTCTGATCTGATTACATGGATCCTACGTGAGACGCATTTGCGCATACAGATTTGCGCAACTCTGCACTGCCACTTGGTCATTCAGTTCTCACTTTCTATTCAAAAATGCATCTCAAAATGAAGCAATAAGGCCAAACGAAAAAAAAATCTGGGAGCCATCTGCATTGAATTGACCATCTTTACATTTGACATTTAAGACAGGCGTGGAAAATTACGATTTTTTGGTCTTCAGGTTCAGCATATCGATGGAAATCAAATGGTATAGAACATTGATTTCTTTTTATTTTAATTTTTCAGCTGCACGATGCCACCTTATTATCAGCCGGTGGTGAAAATTCAACAGCTCATAAGTAATTGTATATTGATGCTGATTTAACGTAATGTAGCAAATATGTCCTCTCAGTTGTGTAAATATATACAGTTTAATTACACATTACTTTCACCATTTAACCAGTAATCCGTTATTTAAGCTAAAGTAAAGGGTTGGAAGTTAATATATTCAATAGTAAGTTATTTTATGAGAGATACATTTTTATCTGTTTTATGTGAGTCGTTCAATATGTCCTTAGAAAAAGACAGAAAAACAAACTATTTTAGGTTGATTTTCTTTAAATATTTCATCATAATCTGCTTTTAACTCTATAGCGTTTCCAAGTGTTTCTCCATTTAAAAAAGTACGATTTCAGAAATAGCTCAGAATAGTAATCTATTTCGGCGATGACATTCGTCGTGTTTTGTCCACCGAGCCATTTTTTTTTTAAGTTTGAGAATAAAATAAATTACTTGAGGGTCAATTCCGGTGTATACAAAGGATGTAGTAATAATTAGAGCTTTAATTCCATGATTTTGGTGTACACCCGTGCATTGCCTTGATGGAAGAGGGTCTTTTTGTAATGTGGACTTTTCATCTTGATTAATTCGTTCAACCGAAGTAATAACGACGCTTAATACTCACCAGTTATTGTTTTTCTTTTTCCAAGTAATCCATGGAGATGATTCCGCGCGCTTACCAAGAAACCGAAGTCACCGCTTTTGCCGTGTGCCAAAAATTGGTTTAGCATTTTAGTAATTTTTATTCACATTATTATTTCGACAATTTGTGGCAGTCAGTTTTTATTTATAGTGAATTTCTTATCTCACTTCAAGCGAGTACTATATAGTTTGATAGTTTCTTGTGGTAAACTTCGCAGTATTTGCGCATGCGTCAAACGAGCCTTTAAAATGACAAAAACAAGAGGGATCGATGTTCATATATTCATTAATTCCGTATCAAATAAAACTCATTTACTGTATTTTTGTTTTAAAAAGTGTTTAAATTTTCTAATTATAGGAACTTTCGAAATTTTGGTTTCAAAAATGCATTTTGGTTTGAAAAAATACATCTCAAACCAAACATTCTTCCCGAAATTTTGGTTTGAGAGATAGACGTGAAATCTATATATAATCAGTGAATTAAACAAATTTGTGTTTCTGTCTCATTTGGATTAAGCAATAATAAGAATACCTCATTTTTTTAAAATTCCGTATCCTTTAGAAATAGATATTTTTACTTTTAATACTTGTGTTTTCAAAACAATAAACGGTATTGTAAATAAAAAAAATAGAAATAGGCTTAAAATAATTTAGCGGAAGC
>BMAW01000875.1:174823-254658 GCA_019974015.1 Nephila pilipes | reverse complement strand
GTTTTATTCTTTAGAATAATATCTTTTAATTCAGAAATTTTTACCTTTTCAGGTAGTATCTCACCAATTTCTTCCGCCACAAACAACAAATCCTCTTTTGTAAAGCCTTTAGTAGCTCTAAACATGTTTGGATTCACAGTTAAAGATCCTGCAATCTTCTGATTCGAATTCCAAATAGTCCTGTCGCGGACGCCAGAAATGTAAATAAAAAAAATAGAAATAGGCTTAAAATAATTTAGCGGAAGCTATTTTGAATTAATCTCATATAATTATTCAAATGATCTAAATAAGATCGCCAGATGAATAAAAGAACTCTAAATTCAAATGATCTAAATAAGATCGCCAGATGAATAAAAGAACTCTAAATAAAAATAACGACTTTTTAACGGTTAAGTCTTTTATCAACAATAGAACAACCTTTTTAAAAAACTGACTCATCAAAAATTAAAAAATAACAATGTTGCCACACACACACACTAAAATAAAAACTTAAACAAAAAACCAAACGATATGAAAATCTTTTGCGATACGATACAGGTATCATTACCAAATGATTTTTGTTTCTATTGAAGAATTCACTACTTAAAGATATTTATAAACGAACTTAATTTTGCTTCTTTTATATATTATCGTTCTCTTCCTACTTTTCACTTCTCAATCGGTAATTGAAAAACATATACATAAGATTTCAGGTTCATTGAGGCATAATATTTTGAGGTATTGTGTTTTGAAGTAATGAAAATTGTCGCTTTTGGAGCCTTTCTGCTCAGAGAAATTCATGGTGGAATAATATTAAAACAGTTGTAACTCAGTTTCTAAATAAGATAGAAACATAACTCAAACATATTTTTGAAGACAAATTATTGAATTTTATTATTAAATAAAAAATAAACTGATAACTTGACTAAAAGTGTGCTTTGAAGGTATCCTGTCTGACACCTTAAGAAAATTGCAGCGGTATTGAAAAGAGGAACTTTATTTTGTTTCAGATTTAGACTGAAAAGATATTTTTTATTCAAAAGAAAGGTTGTCTTGAGAAGCAAAATTCGATGTTTGGACATTCTTAAATGATGACCCGAATAATATTATTCTAGATTACTAAGTCACGGAATCATTTTCTATGAAATCGATGGATACACAATAAAAGGAGGTTGAATAACTGATGACTCTTTGACTACAATACTCTTTGAAAGCGAGAATGAAAAGAATTACTATACAGATTTAAAAACACATTAGAAATATACACCCAGCTCCTTTTTTTTACATGGTAGATATGTTCCTCAGAAAACCGTGCAAAAAATTGTGTAAAATAAATGCATGCGACATATGGTAAATTCGGAGATATGTACCGCAACTTAGAAAAATCGTGTAAGATGAAAAAACTCTAAATATTTTCCCAAAAAATCATGCAAAAGTAATAATGAAATCCATATTACATATTTATAAAATAAAAACAATTCATTTTTATTCAAAAAAATTTTGAATTAGTGTACAGAGAAAATTCAGTCTATAGGTACCTACAACGTATACAAACTCAAATTGAAATTAGGAATAAAAGTACTAACAACTATTCATCTCTACTTGATAACAAATGAGCACGTTTATTGCAAACATCCATTTCATTGTCATGGGCACTAGAAACTAATCAAGTTGAACTCAGATAGGAGATTAAAGCCCCCTTAAGGCTAGGTACTCCAACATAAATATTCACTACGAACTGGATAAAAAAATCCTATAAACAGTAGATGTGCCAGATATGTCTAGCATAACTGTCGGCCTTGAGTTATTAAAGAGTTCGGTGTACTTGCTTTTTCTTCTGTCATTTCAATAAAAGTTAGGAATTCCTTGCTGGCATTTAAAAAATAGAGATAGAAAAGAAAGGGAAATAACTTTTTGGAGTAATTACAGTTAAAGCTAATTTCCCAATATCATCATATAATTAGAGTTCAAAATTAAGATACTTTATGAAAAGCAATAGCTCTTCCTGGTCCCAAATAATTGCTGGTTTGCATAATAAACAACGGTCAGGTTGTAATGTTTGTGGGTCTGGTCGACATTTCTAAAACACTTAGTTTATTTACTGCTCAGCTACAAATCTATCCTCTCTTTCTCTTCTGAAAGCTTATACAATATATTTATATCAGTCTTAATTAGCATGATCACGTTCTCTTCTTCGGAGGAAGCATTCTAATAAAAATAATTGTTTAAGGACTGAAAATTCCCCTAGAGGACTATTAGTGACAAGGTCGCTGATAGACCCGTCACAAGGTTATCTTGATTTTTGAATAAAAATTCATTACTCTTGACGTCATTATGCTTGAAAATAATGTTCGTGGTTTGGTCAGTATACTTCCTACCACCTTTCAAAATACTTCTACAATCGCAGTTTTTTCACAAATAATTGTTGCGGGGTTATTAAAATCATTACAATTATGTGTAAACTGTTTTGCAATACACATATCTCTTTTCCAGTAAGATTTATATTTTAATATTATTGTTATAGTAATAAATGACAATAAAATTCAATGGAATGACACGTACAATATTTCACAACTTATCAGTAACCGCAACTGAAGACAATCAACTATTACACAATCGTGCGAATTCCAGAAAAAACTTGAAAACTGGTTACCTTACATGTATATAATTCGCGCTTACCACTTTGCTGATGAACCGGCAGTTATGAAGGAGTACACCAACTGAAGTGAATTAAAATCCTTCTATTACAACTATGCAAGGAATCAGTGGAGATGTAGGAATTATTAGAATCACCAAAAAAAAAAAAAAAAAAAAGCTTGCCCATTTCTCTCATCCACTTCAATCTTGCTTTGGCCTTTCGTCAACTTTATTAATTTACTTTTTTACTTCGAGAAATGGGCTGATGCACGTTGAATCTGTGAGGGCTCCAATTCCTCTTGTTGGAAATGTGTGGAAATTTGGAGAGGGAGGTAGCAATTCAAGTGTAGTCCTCATCACTTGACCAAAGAACACAATAACGAGGTTCGTCGCTAATTGTCCTTATGTTGCTTCCTTGCGTGACGTTAATAAACAATCAATCAGTTTTATTTTCTTTCAGCAGTTCAGGTTGTAAACTGTTTTTAATGGGTTTTCTTTAACTCTGGCTGGGTCAAAATTTTAAAAGCTTTTTTCTCATATTTTAATGCGTTCAATTGAGCTTAAATTTTCTATGAACAGTTGTTTTGGATGACAATACGATTATTTAATTATAATTAACGAAATCAATTGATTAAAACTAATTATTTTAAAAATTTTATTTTACACCAAGTTTCTCGCCATGTCGCTAAATGGTCTCTAAATCCTTATGCTAAAAATTTTACACGCATTTATTTTACATGATAAAGTTAATAAATGTCAAATGTTCAAATAAATTATAAAAATTAATTATTAAATAAATTCAATTTGACTCAACTTTCTCTTCCACACTTAAAATTTAAGTTATAAAAAATTGTGTTACGCAAAATGTGAAGTTTGAAAGGAAATCCATGTTCAAAATTCGTTTTTTGCTGGTGTTATTTTTGCATTTAAATTTATTTTAATTGTTTTTAAATTAACAAATTGGTGCTGAGGTTGAAGCGTTTAGCTGCTGATTTTTAAATTTTCTGATCCAGGTAATTAAGTGACTATATATATAGGTAACGTTGCTTATATTCAACATAATTTCTCTAAAATGATTTCCGATCAATGTAATGACTGAATGAAAAAATTATATAGAGCCTGATTCTAGATGTTCTATTAGAAGGAGAAAAAAATCTCGTCGAATAGAATGTTAAAAAAAATAAATAAAATAAAAAATAACAATTTTAATTAGTCATTTGCTAAAAACCTCGTTAATTGCAATACATCGGACTGATCAGAAAATACAGAGTGACTATTTTAAATCAGACTCCTGCCCCAAAGTGAATCGATGACGCAAATTCTGACGTCAGTTGTAATGATTCAACTGCAATTAAGATGCAGAACGTTATTCCTGAGAATGTATCATTTGTATAAGCATGTGCTTGCATACATTATGATGCCATAAATATTGATTGAGTCCTTCATTAAAATATTAAGAAAATATTTAAATATGATACAATTTATTTTTCAGGCACTTAAAAATTATTTATGTCTAGATAAATTTGAAAGATGTGTTATTCAGAAAAAAAATTGAAGCTTTAGTTTATTCTGTTTCGCTAGAGAGTCTCTTCTTTGTAAATTACACAAATAACATGAAGAAATTTCTCTCTATGTATTATAGAATATCTTCAGGCATCGAGTTTTTTTTAATTGAATCCCATGCACTGAGAGACAGAGAGAGACTATTTAGATCACACGAATTCAAAAAAAAGTTTTTGGATTCGATAAAGACCGCACCCTTTCCTTATAAGGGTGGAGTTGTGTCAGTAACTGGAGATGACCCATCGTGACCCCAAATTAGAACGGATAGAGTTCACAATGTTTTGCCTGGAATTTCAATTTACTTCTCAATTTGTGCGTAAATTTTCCTCTTTCCCTAAAAACATCGCTTTTTCTAAAGACTCCGACGACTATTGACAACCAGAGGAAAAATATTGCAAACGAAAATCATCCTAGAATTTAACGGAAGAGTAGAACTCTGTCAATGAAGCCTCAGGGTCTTAATTGGTTTTTCCTTCATTATTGTCGTGACATTTGGCAATAAAAAGAACAGAAGAGTTCTTCCATTACGTCTACTCTTCCGGAATAGTAAAAACATTTGTTTCCATTTTGCGAAATATCGGTAGAGTAACAATTTAGTAGTCAACGAGCTGTGTCTTAAACTCGATTCCATCTACAATTTGACTTCATTGTTTGATTTTAGTCACACAAGGGATTTCTAATCGTAATTTTGAGTCATGATTCAAAGAGTGCATGATTTCGTATTTCATTATTTAAAAACTAAATGAGATTGATGAATTAGTTGCTAAATATGCTCTTTTGTTAAATCGGCTGGGTTTGATTGCATTTTATCAAGTTTATCCCTTCCAGAAAATTAATTCGATATTTTTTTAATATTCGTCTTTTAACCATAAAAAAAAGCTAATCATGCAGAACATCTCGTTCGAATTTTTCGATCTCTCTTTGTACCGCATTCTTTGCCACCTTCCTCTTTTTAGTGTTCTGATATTTTCTGGTTTTTCTCTTGTTGTAGTTGCTAATTTCGTCATTAAATATAAAATTCTATCTAATGTTTCTCACTTGAAACTTTGATTTTATGGAGCGGAACTAAAAGGAGGATTACCGACTTATTCCATGTAAGGAAAATGTTTTTCTATCATGTAACTTTTATCGAGCATTATTTGACTATACAAATACACTTAATTTATTTTTATATGTATTTTATACATGTTAGAGTTTTTGTGTCTATTAAACTCCATTCAGGTGAAAAGTCGTTTTTCTTTCACCGTTAATGAAAAAAAAAATTCTACAAGTCCGAAAAAGTTGTAAACAAATTATATATTTGAGAAGCATTTAAAAATAAGATGTCATAATTAAAACCTTTCATCTTGTGTTTCTTTAATAATTCAAAAGGATTTGTTAAATAAATGATATTCAGTTAGCATCGAGGAATTTTTTGGAGGAACAGAATACTTAGAAAGTTCAATAAGAATTATGCTGCTGAATAGAGATGAATTATATCATTTACAAATAGCTCTTATTTTTAACCTGCTTATAGAAGTGCATTGGCTTCGATTTTATTAGCATCTTGAACACATCATGCGTCGATTTTGTGTCCTTTCTTTTTACCAATGTTAAAGAGTTTATCTTTTCGTTTTGTTCCAATAAAGTCGAATAACGTCATTGAAAACTTTCAGTTAACACTTTAGAGTGGTACACGCCGGGAGTTGTCATTCAATTGCATCCAAAAATTATAACTAAATATAATTTATTATAAAAGTTTATAATCAAAAGGAATTTCTACCATTTAATTACATCACAGTGCGCAGATAATATTGATTACGCCTTGTGTCCTTAAAATTCCCCAACTGACGAGTCATGAATTTATTATACAAAAACGAATTTTAAAAGAATTATTTTAATGCTAATGGTCAAAAGTATTTTCTAACATAACATAGAAAAATTTGTAAATTCCATTTACAAAAAAAAAGTTCAAAATATCCACCATTTTTCCTTGGAGGCAAAGTTGAACTCAATTGCACATATTTTGAGAAAAGCGTTTCAAGGTACTGGGGGTGATTTTAATTCTAACGATAGACAAGCATAGTTTCTAGAATTTGATGCAGGTGATAACATTTATCAAGACCCCATCATATTGGGCGAATGAAAAAAATTCAGGTACCACCATATTTAATCAAGTGGTAGCGTTGTTGACACGTGCAGAAAAAAAAAATTATAGTGTTCTGAGTGGACGAAGTTAACATCTTGGTATCACGACTTGCCTGAACATGAGTATGCATTGTTGTTTTTTGTATATTGTTGAAAACAATATTATTATCCTTTAGGTTATAGACCGTTAATCTGCTTAAACTTACCAATACATATATACGCATATGTTAAAATATGTTTGTAAAAATTGTATATGATGTTCGGGTTGTATCGGGAACGATTCAAGATTGGTAAGAATTATATTCACGCAGAGTTTTCTTTATTTCGTTTTTCAGGACAATAAGAGAAACTATGCCAAAGGTGGAATGAAAAGAATATGAACGAAGTTGTAGAAAAAGTTAAAACGAAGGATGGGTAGAAATAAAACAACGTTGATGCTGAACAAGAGATAGTGCTATACAATAATATTAAGAGGTTGGATAGCCATCTCAAGCCCCTAAGTAAGGACGAATTTCTGAAACTCGCCCATCAACACGTAGAAAATTTAAAGTAAAGCACTATTTCAATAAAACAAACGAAAGGTCAGGTAAGAGTAAATGCAGAACACCTACACACAGATAAAGTAAACACAGAATACCTTTGTCTTTAATACGAAATGTTGAATTTTCAAAGATAGATAATTTTTTAAAAAATTTCTCGTCTATACCACTTTATTTATCATGTATTAACTTATTTTTAACACCTTAATGTGGATATTTATAAATTTCTTAAAGATAATTCTGCCTAGTAATAAAAGTTATTCGTGAAACCCAAAGTAAATATTTCCTTACACATTTTTTCGCGTGTCCGATACAAACCTCCACAAATAAAGTTGATAAACAAAATGTGGTGTCTTTAAAAAGTGTAAAAAACAATTGAAATTTTTATCTTTGAAGAATGCGTTTTAGAGGTTTTACTACCCAACCTTACCCTAATGAAACCATTGGCTAGCTTTAAAACATTTTTCTGTAATCAACTCATCATAAGAAATCTTTGGAAATGTCGATTAATGAAATAAAACATTATTCTACTGGCAGGATTTAGTTGCTGATAAAAACTGTCTCGCTCATTTTGACATTAACATAAAACCAATTTATTCCTCTATATTGATTAAAATGTCTCAGTAGTCTCGTGGCGCTGTCACCAAAAGTAAAAGTAAGGTTTCATAACAGTTCTGATTTTGTCGGGAACTGACCCTAACAGAAAACCCACGTATTTAATATCAAATAAACAAGTAAAGAACACGGAAGTAATTAAAAGAAAACGCCCAATTTCACCTCAGTGAACTACTCGCGCGAGACTTTCTCTGACAGATGTCGACGACACGTTATCTGATACATGTCAAGTAAAAGAATAATTCATTAGTTTTGAGGCATCGATGAATGATGGTGCAACGCTCGAACGTTTCCATAAATATCACAAAATTCCCTCATTCGATAATCATTTTCAAAATTCAGTTTTAAAATTTTTGTCAGTAGTATATTTATTTTCCAATTTTTCGTAATGCATTTTTAAAATTTATTTTTGTAACATTTTTTTTAAAAGTATTCTCTCGAAAATTATATGCTTTAGTCACAAAAAGGAAGCATAAAAAAGGAAATCTACTCACAATGTTACTACCCCGAGAGAAAAACTCAACTCTTCTATAAATGTTTTTTTTTTTAAATGAAAAGTTTTACGGGTTATAAACTGTCTGAAACTATTTCAAACCATTAATTTATTTCCAACATAAAAAATGTTTACCTCAGGATAACATGAAACTAAAAGTAATCGCCTTAGAAACAATCATTTGATACAATTCTACGCTCTGATTGTAGAACACTAGTAACGACGGAAGATGAAAAATGAGTGTTTAAATTTAGATGCGATTTTTATTTTGAGTTTATAAAATATTTTAAGATACTATAATTTGTGGAGTAAATTGAAACTGATGCCATATCATGTAATTAGTTCCTGAACAAGTTAACCGAAAAAAATCTGAAAAAGAAACTCATTTAGTTTATTTCTTCTAAAAGGGAAATACTCTTCTTTAAGAAGGAAATTATTCATTGTAGTATTGAACGTTTTCCTGCTGCTTATTTCTGACTGACACTAATGTCCGTTAATTACAGCCATTAAACCCCGTAATTTTCTGGGTCAATAGATTGATAATTAACGGCGTTCCGAAAAGCAACACGAGGGCTAATTTGAACTTTGGTCAAAAGATGAGGATGAACTTGAGCTGGCCCTTCCAAACTTCCACACCAAAGAGAGGACTTAGGAACCAGATTTAACGAGTATCAACCCCACTACACAACGTGTCTCTAGTGGCCTCAGGACTCAATCCCAAGACTCGATGAAAACAACGCCGGCCCCGAGTTCCCGATCATCACCACTAGGCGACCGCAGCCATCGTAATTTTGAAGGAGTCCATCGCCAATAGCTGTACTGTAGTGTTCAATGCGACGGTTTCCAACATTTAAGCAATCATCAGCAGCCAGTCATTATGTATTTCCAAAAAGAAAAAAAAAACTGTACATTCCTCCCTTTTATTTTTAAGAGATATAATAGTAAGCGTGTTTTAAATAATAAACACACTTTATTATAAAAAAAAAAAAAAACTAATAGCCACGATTAAAAGAATAATAACGATGTTTATCTGTCGCACATACGTATGAATTGATATGCATTAAAAATGTGTTTAAATCCCATTACAGTTTTTTTTTTTATTTGCCATATTGTGTCCATAAATAAGTACATTTATGTAAACAACTTCGAATGAGTATTCAAAACAATTAATTGTGTTCGAAACAGAAGTAAAAAATGTTACAAGTATTGAATTTATTATTAATTATCGGTCATTTTTAATTACAGTAAAAGAGTGAAATTTTCACCATCACACAGGGGCATTTTGCCTCTTTTTTTTTCAAAAACAAATCAGGAAAAATGCTTTAAGGAAACAACTGTCGGAAAAGAGCTTGTTTTTTAACACATTTACTTCTTATTTTGCTTTAAAACTCGGTTTTTTTAATTCCTAAATTTTAAATAGAGGTAATACAGGATGTCTCGAAACTAATGGGCAAAAAATTAAGGGGTGATAAATAAAAACATATAAACAGGCAATTTTCAAAAACAATACACAGGCGGAGAGCAAGCGGTGAACCGTTAGATGGTGCTGTAATTTTAAATATAAAGCTCGAGTTTTCTTACACATCGTCATTTCTACCGTGGATTTCAGGAGGCATGACCCTCTTTTCCTGATTACTGAACGCTGTCACTTGTAGTAATAGCTCTTTTTTTACCTTAAAATTTATCCAATCTAAACGATTAATTACGATTATTCGGTCCAATTTACAAATATTTATCAGCTTATAGTTATCCTTCACCTCTCTTAATTTTCCTTTCAATTTTATCTCACATTCATATATTACTATCCCTCTTCCTTATCCAATTCATCACACTTCATATCTTCATTTAATTTACCTAATCACGTTTCATTTTGTTTGGATAGGAGTTGTAACTGTAAGCAATTCAAATAACCAAAATGTCCCCGGGGTTAGTGAAGAGAAAATCGCGTTTCGTCCAACGTCACAAAGTTGACATCTGAGTTGGCCCATCACTTTCCAAACTTCTGTACCATGCCAATGGGAGGACTTTGAACCTCGACAGATTTAACATGTTCCGCTGCACAGGGGGTCCTTAGTTGCATCAGGGATTACCTGCTACTCGACAGAAACAACGACGGCCGCGAATTTGCTCCTATAACCTCTAGGCCACGTTATAAACGTAGAAAGCTCAGAGAAAAGAAAAAAAGGGATAGAATACTCATATAAATATTTTCCCCTGAATATGTCAGAGCTTTTTAAAGCCCGAATAATAAATGTTAATGTGCTGGTTCCTCCTTTTTTTAATTTCCACATCACGCCAACAGGAAGTCTTTAGACCTCGACCAGGTTTATCGTGCCTCATCCCCGCTACACAGCGGGTTTTTAGTGGCATCAGGGCTCGAAAACTA
This sequence comes from Nephila pilipes, assembly GCA_019974015.1. Classification (NCBI taxonomy): domain Eukaryota; kingdom Metazoa; phylum Arthropoda; class Arachnida; order Araneae; family Nephilidae; genus Nephila; species Nephila pilipes. The sequence goes on along the minus strand of BMAW01000875.1, from coordinate 244,319 downwards.
CAAAACAACACCGACGGCGGGTCCGCGACCATGACCGCTAGGCTACCGTAGTCACGATAAATGAAAATGAAAGATGCTACATAGCTTTGACAGATTTTGAATGTACAGCTAGTCATTTTGTCGATGGAATTCACAGCTTATGGTTTTTGCTTGTGAACTAACACAAATACATGATGACGATTAGCGATGACGAACACGGCCGGCGTTGTCTGCAATGCCGATGACGAAGTCAAGTTTAATCATCAAATCCCAATGATATACCTCTTTTGTAAGAACAAGCCTTTGCATCTACTTTTAGTATAACGAATTTCTCGTTCTCTTCTAATTTTCGTCTCCGTTAAAATATTTATTTTATGTAATTAATAGGAAGTTATAAGTTACAAGAATAAGAAACTTTTTTTCTTTGGTAAATATACTTCTGTACTTGTTGTTTTCATTTTCACAAGAAAATTTGATTTCAGCAACGACTTCCTAATCACCCTATTAAAGGGACATGGTATTATCTAAGCAAGTTTTTTAAAATTAAATATTTATAAGAAAAAGTTTATTTTCAGCGTATCTAAACACGCATAAAATATGTATTTAGGATTTTAAGACCTTTATTTTCAAATAAACAATTATTTAAAAAAAAAATTCCAAAAAATATTTCAATACTTAAAAATTCTTACCTGCAACTTCTACAAATTTTAAGACTTTTAATCAATTTTTTTTTTTTTTTTTGCTCAATTTTTTAGAAGAACATTTTTTCAGAATATCACTGCACTTTAAAATTCCAACTACTTCTACAATTTTTAAATATTTATAAGCAATTTTTTGCTCAATTTCGAGAAATTATTTTTCACAATTCTGTACATGAGTTTGGTAGTACTAGTCTAATTTAAAGTTAAACAAAAAATTTGTTTCAGACAATACAAAAAAACAGTAAAAAACAGCTATATCGAATTTTGCGGATTTCTTTTTTTAAAAAAAATAACTGTTTGTCTAAATCCTCATTCTATGCACAAAATTATCACATATATTATGCAAAACAATCCAGTTTTTTTTTTTTTTAATCTTGTTTTGATTACTAAAAAGCCATAGCATTTTAAATACTTGACCGTTATGAAATATAAAAAGTTGTGAAAAGGCATTTTAAAGTGTTGAAGATCTATAAAGAGACTTGGCACATTATTAAAGAAAATTTAAACAACTCTTTCAATGATGTAGCTAGAGATATGAGATTATATATATATATATATATATAGAAAAAGTCATACAATTAAAATAAGGTCATAATTTTGGTTCACTATTTTGATGATTTTTAGGATGCTGTATTCCGTTAATTTTTTTTTTAAAAAAATTCAATCTGCTTAGATACGAGGGATGAGGGGGAAAGGGATTTTATTTAAACGATTTCTAAATAAAATTTCTTCCCATATCTGTCCCCCCCCCCTTTTTTTTTTTTATTTTACCTCCCTCGCCCTTGTAAGTTTAAGGTATATTTCTGTTTTCGAAAATGGAATTTATTTTCGGTAGTTAAAACTCTTAAGAGAACATTGAAGTAATAGGATGGGCGTTACAAAGAGACATGTGCACAACTCAAAGTTAAAATACTTCAGGATAATTCTTTTAATATATTATTATAATTGTTCTTAACTTTAAAAAAAAAAAAACTTATTTCTTCTTCTCATACTTACATTTTTCTTATCAATAAGCGAAAAAATGATTTTATATGAAACAATTTCTGAGCAAAGAATAGAAAAACCTTTGTACACTCTGAGATGTTCTTCTGGGTCAATGTTTAAAGACGAAGAGAGGTGGGGTGCATCCCTACAGAAAATGCTCCACACCAAAAGATTTCTAGGGAAAGAGTTGCAGGAAGTATTCCTTTCCTCTGGGCAGTGAACAAAAACGCTTGAAACAGATCTTTAAAAATGCCCTCTCAGCGTATCCCCTCTTTACTGAAGAGAATCGCTCACCAGTGGTAGTCTCGGCTGTCGTAAACGAATGATATTTCGGAAATCTGGATTGGTATGTTTTCTTTTGCTCAAATCGTTACCTTCATAATTTTATAACTTCAAATTTGCCTGAATCTTTTGCTTAATTTTTTGATACGACAATGAATTAGAGAAGCAGCAGTCGCTTTTAAACTAACTCTGGTGGGAAGAAAATCTCAATGTTGATTTGAAGCAGGAAGTAGCATCTTTGATCGATTTTAAAAAAGAGTAGCAAGATTGGAATAGCATATTCTTTAATTTTTACTCACTGGGAATTCTAAACTAAGAAAATTGCTTCTTTGATGGCGATGACGATATAAATTATCCCCCCCCCCCCCAAAAAAAAAAAAATTAATTTCTGGGTACGTCACTGGAAGAGCTACAAATAAGAAATACACAGCATAAATTCTGTAAGGTACGCTGTAACAACGCTCTTGAACTGCCAAAAGCAATATGATTTCAAGGAAAGACTGAAAACAACTCAAAAGTGATGCATTCTTCTAATATTAGTATCCATTGCTTACTTTAAAAATATTATTTGCTAACAAATCAGGACATATTAATCAACAACTATTTATTGACATTAAACTTATCTTCTTTCCTAGAATAACAGATTTCCTTTTTGCCAGAATACTTTAAGAAAAACGGTGTCTAACTGCTTATCGTGTGTTCAGCTAGCCTTTTGGGCTACTTTATGATGTGATGTTTAATTTGAGAACTTCACCTTTTGAATAAACCGTGTTTTATGTCAATATACTCTGCTATATGTATAAGAAGTGTAGTAATCGCTCGAATTTTGTGCAAGAAAATTAAGAGATATTGGACTTGGAGATCTAGTGTATAAATATTATGTCTGATTCAGACCCTGTTTATTTTTATCGATAGAAGTAAAATTTTCAATAAATGTTATTTTGTTTCGGGCACGAGTTAGTTACCGGTTTACATTCGTAACAACGGTAGCTTTGTGATCTATCTTGTGGTCACGGCTGGTGTTGTTTATGTCGAGTCGTGGATTCGAGCTCTAATGCCACTAAAGAACCAAAGTGTAGTGGGATTAATGCATGTTAAATCTGGTAGAGATCCCAAGTCTTCCCGTTGCCTTGGTACGAAAGCTTGGAGAGGGAGATGCCTGCTCAGATGTCGTCCTCGTCACTTGACCGTTGCCAATAGCCCTTATGTTGCTTCTCAGTGTAACATTAATAAATATTCAGTCAATTAAATGTGATAACTCCAAATAAAACAAAACTATTTTGATTTTCAAATGACTTTTCCTTGATTACTCGTAACATTTAATGAGTTTTGATAGCTCGAATCTTAATTAGCGAAGTAGGGATGTACCAAGTGTTCGATTTAGTTGTACTAGGTTTCTCTTGTATTTGTTCAGTTAATTTTGACTACAAGATCAACAATTTCACTTTGATGAGACTAATGTGTTCATTTTTAAGACTAGCCATGACAGCTACTTACTTAGATGTCTTCCATCTGTTTTGACAATTGGTTAGTGGTTTAAAATTATAAAGTCAAATGCTGTCGATTTCCATGTGTCTCTACTACGACACCAATTCAAATGAACCAAGTCGAAACCTTTCCTTTTACATTTTTTTCAGTGAAATAAAGCCTTAGAAAACTGCGCCATAAAATTGAAAAATACACACATAAGGCGCTTAGAGCTAGACCAATCGAAACATGAAATTAAACTCTATAAATTTTTTTTCTGTTTTCTGACACTTCCCTTTTGTTTCACCTTTCCAATCCATGAGACCTTCGCATTTTTCAAGGAAGATGTTCGTCGCACATGCAAATTTTTATGAAAACAGTTTGACCTTCATACGTTTATGAGAATCATCCTCTTTATTTGATCGAAGCTTTTTGATATTGTTTGGCCTCTCCCATCACACCTACCATATAACTGCACTGTCCCTCGATTCGTGTTGGCAGAAGAGTCACGCGTCTTCAAAGACTTTTTTTTCTTCTCTCAGTGCCCTTGGAATCAAATATCGGCGCCGCCTTCTAGATAATTTCAGTATAAAAGTTGAAGAGGGTCGACTCCCAGGTGTCAATATCTTAAGGTCATCCCTTGTGCGACAGAAAACGATTCAAACAGTCACGATGAAAGCTTTGGTAAGAGGACTCTATTTTTTGGCCATTTTCCCCAACATTAGACTGTTACCGATTGTTTTATATTCCGTGATTGTTTTATTTCTCGATAATTAAAAAAAATTAATTTACAAATTAAGGTATTTGAAATAACAAAAGAGTAAAAAAATAATTTCCAAAAATTTGAAGAAAAATAAATATGATGCACTCCTTTAGATATCTGTGATTTAAATCTGAAATGTATGGGTTTTTTTTAAGTCTTGATAAAGGATTTTTTTTCTTTTCATCATATTTTCTTACACTTTTTAAAGGTTCCAAGACATCCCATAATGTCTAAAGAGGCTTATAGACATTATGGAATGTCATGTCTAAAAGCCTCCTTATTTTTATGGTATATATATCTTTTCCTATTATTAGTATAGAGCTTAGATTTTTTTTGTGTGTGCCTATTTATGATATCTCAAACATTTTATAGAACTATAAAAATCATTTTTTGTCAAAAAGGTTTTTTTTTTCCTCTTAATTGAGTATGGAGATGATTTGTGAGATATATTTACATTTAGGTATCCTTTTAAAGAAAACTGTTACACAATTTCCAAATTTTGTAACGCTTCTATAAAGGGTTCTTATGCATACAGTGGTGTGAACCAAAAAATAAATATTTTCTTCTCTATGTAATGCCTAAATTCCAAGAAATAATTTTTTTATATGTAAAAACGAAACAAAAAATTTAAATTTCCATAAATTACAAAGTTTTACAATTTTTTCAAAGAAATTATGCAGTAACATCACTTAAAAAGGAAGTTCTCATTGTTTTTTGGATATTGTTTTATGTTTGAGGAGAAAAATAGTTTGTATATTTTTGGAGTTTTATTTTTAAAAATGACACCGAAATGCAAATGTATCTGAAAAATCATGTCCATATTCGATTCAAAGGGATTGAAAAGCTTTTTGACTGAAAAACACTTTTATAGTTCAATAAACTGATTAAAATATCGTTATCAGGCATACACACAAAAAAACCTAAGGTTTACAAATTATTTTGTATCATAAATGTCACAAAAAAGAAAGTATTAAATTCGGTATTTTATTTTCACCCTTCATGTCCTGGTATTCTTAATTAACATTATGCAGTAGGTAAGTCGGACTCCAATTGCTCAGATCTCTAAGAAACTTGAATCGGTCTGTATGGATTTTTTTTTTTTTTTTTTTTTGAGAAGTGAGCAACAAATTTCCCTAATACTAGTAACAATTATTTGTTTTATCCATTTGAAAAATCTTTTCCTTTACTGAGATCCTCTAACAATTATGCATGAGTGAAAGGAAAGTGAGTGGGGGGGGGGGGGCTTAGCAAAAAATTATGTGCAAATCCATTGGAACATCTTTTATTACCATTGGCAAATTGCATACGGTTGCTGCAGTGTCTGAACAGAAAATGCAATAAATCAGCTTTAAGCACACTTCAACGGCTCATAAAGTAGACGCTTATAAATATGATTTCTACTCTATTTGTACAATTTTAAGATGATTTTCTGTAAGTAAGTTTTATTTTATTTCACTTTTTTCCATTCTCCGGTCAACCCGGATCAGTCCGGTTTCCAATAAATCCGACTTTTTGAGGTTTTACAGTAGAGTAGAAAATGGTGATACCAGGGCAATTCGTTGTTGTTTTTTGACAGATTTATGAGAAAAAACTATATTTTTATTTTTGAAATATTAACTATATTATAAACTTTTATTCAATAGACATTCTTACAATCTATTTAAGTATTTAATTAATATCATGTACTGTGTTAAATACCAAGCATTGCATGAATTATAAATGATGATTTATTTGATGATTTTGCTGCAGAGAATAGACATGAAATAATTTATCGAGATACTTTCTTAACTTGAAATATGAATTTTTGTTATGTTCTTTGTGAAATAAAATTTATAAATTCTATATTAAAAATAATATCGTTCTAGCTGTAGAAGATTAAAAATAAAGAAGCATTTTAAAGCATTTTTATATGGAGGGTATACAAGTAATAAATGCTTATCTTTGCTTCTTTTATTAAATCGAGATATAATTTTTATTCGGATAATCCGATGTAAATTTAGATTTCTTTTACAGTTTTGGAAAGAAGTCATGTTAAGAAATAAAGCTTTTTTCCCTTCAAAATCTGCTTACAACATGTTTGAAAAAGAATAACAAAAATTTTTAAACTGTAATGAATTCTTTTGAATTGTGTTTTAGAAAATAATGTTTATCAAAAGAAACTTGTCTTTTTCTAACGTTGCCGTGAAATATTCGTAACTGATAAGTAGGCAAATCGGCTCAGTTCTTGCCATAAAAAGTAATTTCAATGATAAAAAATATTTTTTGACTTTAAAGTGAATTAATATGAAGTTAATTTTTTGGATGTAGTAATTCGAGAGAATCTTATGCAATTTTAAAAAAGTATTTGATTGAACAATGAATCTTATAAATTTCGAAAGCAATATTTTAGCTTTAATCAAAATTAAATCTTTAAAATAAAATTAAAACTAAAAAACCCTGGATTAAGTAACTAATCATAAAAATTTTGTTTTTATAGAATAATTCTTATCTAAAGCTGTGTGTATGTGCATCTCTCTCTCTTTTATATATATATATATATATATATATATATATATATATATATAATGAAGTCATATAGTGAAAAAAGGGATATATACACTATGCCAAAATTAGTATGAAGCAGAAGTGGCAAAGAACTGAATAGAGCGCGGAATATATTTAGGAACGTGTGTCTGAATCTCCTTTGACGTCGCTGTATCACGGATCCGAACCTGTCACGTAGAAGTTGAAGATGTAGCTTCGGCGTAACTGCAGAATCATGTGCCCGGACCCGAGTATCGATGTGAGCTTGATATTTCATATTGACGTAAAACTTGTTCCTAAATGTGTTAAAGGATCGTAAACTGATTGAGAGCAATTCCTTCAACAGCATCAATAAGGAATGAGTGATTAGACTGGTATTCTGCGAGTGTTTTAATAACTGTGCTTAGAATTTAGGTTATAATCTAAGTTTGCAATTAAAGGAGACGGAAGAGTTACGGAATAGGGAAATGTTACAAAGGTAATCGCGTTGTCTAACTTAAGAGCGATATTAATTTCAATCAAATTCCTTTCAACACACACACAAGGTTTCATTTCCTTCATGGATAAAAATTTTGTAAAGAGAATCGAATGGAACAGAGAATGTGTTGCCATGGATTCGCTTTTTAAAGTCAGATCATGTCCGATTTGTGTTGTTGTTTAATCTCTCTGTGTGGATTATATACATTTTTAATGTCGGAACCTTTATTATCTCAGTTAGCTGTCACCTTGGCGGTCCTGCTGCTCGTATCTTGCGTCCATTGTGAAGAAAATGTGAAAGAGGACAAAGCCGAAGAGAAGAAGCCCATCGAAAAGGTGGTGTGGCCCGGGCTCTACTCCTGGCAGTGGCACCCTACCGCCTTCAGAGCACCCGTACACGTTGTACCCTGGCAGTACCAACCTGCACACGCCTGGTGGTATTAAACTGACGAATGGATGAAAGCATATCTGGTAAGGGAAATTGCTAATTGTCTTAGATCGATTCAATTTTGAAAACAACACGCAGGTATATGTACGAGGGTCATTCAATAAGTCCTTAGATATTCCAAGAGATGGCGCTCGTAGCATCGAAAATAGTTTGTTTTTAGTAAGCATCGTGACTCACTAGAGAGCTGTCTGTGTTTCAGTTATTCGTAGTCGGGATCATGACACCTTTGGCACTTCAAACATACTTCGTTACCACTTTTCTAGCCGATGAAATCATCTTCACCTTTTTCTGGGAAAGATTCAATAGAAGTAACTCAACGTTTTGAAATTTGATTGACTTTCAGTGTATAACGGTGAATCCATTTGCCACCGATGATGACAACTTGACGCTGCAGCAGTAAAATTTTGATTAGCAGCAAATGACTACCCAATTAAAATTTAACTTATGAATCAGTATCAAATTTGTTTGGACTCCGTTTAATAGATGGCAACACGCAATGGTCACAACAATTTACCTTAATGATATAATCTGTCTTCAAATATGGATCCGCGGTAGCCTAGTGGTCAAGGTCGCGGACTAGCGACCGGCGGTTTTCGTTCAGTCGCAGGTTCGATCCTTGGCCGCCAAAGACCCGCCGTGTAGCCGGGGCTGATGCACGTTAAATTTGTTCGGGGCCCAAAGTCCTCCCGTTTGCGTGGTGTGGATGTTAGGAGAGGGGGGTGCCAGCTAGGTGTCGTCCTCGTCATTTGACTGGGGTTCAAAATTACGAGGTCCTTCGCCAATAGCCCTCGTGATGCTTCTAGTGCGACGGTAATAAAACTAAACTGCCTTCAGAATACTTTCTGAACCACTCTCGTGTATATATATAAATATATATATATATATATATATATATATATATATATATATATATATATATATATATATAAATACTAGATTAGCAGTAAATGTTGCATACTGATGTCTTTGTCAAAAAAAAAAAATTGAACATAATTTTAAGATCTCTCTGCAAAATTTTGTTTAAACAACTAATTTGGAGCAGTCATATCAAATTCAAAAGCTAAACTTCGCTTGAGAAAAATCGAAAAAAAAAAAAATACTTTATTCTCCCCGGATATTTTGGTTTATTTTGAAAAGAAGTATTTACAAAAAGACGACGAGAGAGATAATCATTATTAAAAATAATGTTTTGTAAATATTTTAAAATGTTGTGCTATTTTTCATCATTTCTTACCCAGGGAAAAATCTCGTTTGCAGTGATTATTTTTAAACCTACCTCATGATAAAAACTAATAATTCTGAATCACATGGGGGTCTTTGTTTATTGAGTGTTTTCAAGCTACTGATTTCTACCCTATGTAAGATTCACTAAATACAACCAATACACGTCACAAAGTTGAGAATCAGATCAGGAGACGAGATCGACACCTGAGTGGCACCCATCTCTCGCTTCCATGCCAAAAAAGGACTTTGAGCCGCCAACAGATTTAACGTGCTTTACTCCCTTTGTGGGTCTTTTTGTAAAAAAAGGATTGACTACATGGCTCGAATGAAGGATGCCGATCATGTGTTCGATGCCAAGATAATTCGGATACGTCAGGGATACCCAAGGTACTCCAGCGAGCCTTCTGTATTTTCGACCTTCCTTCTTGTCTCAATCAATTTTTTTTTTTTTTTTTTTTTTCTATTTCTTCAAGCGCCTAGATCACAGTTATATTTTGACAACGCAGCAGAGCCATGTCTGACTCTTGCTCCATTAAGTAATACCATCACTCACTCCATTCATAAGTATAAATAACTGTTTATACTAATAAATACCGTATATCTTCCCCCCTTCCTTTTTTTTTCCCAAAATCATAACCAAAATTCAAATCCCGTATGTAAGCTGATATAAAAAAAATTCCAGTAACGCTCGAACGTGTCATTCGAAATTTAAGTTAGAAGATAAAGTAACATTCCTTTTCCATCGCTAATTTATGTGTGTATTATCTGTGGTATTCTGTTATTATTTTAGAGTGTTTTGTGATACACATTTCTCTCTGCCGCCGTGTGCACATTCCTCCAGCATTAGATTTTTCGTTTCGGCGACGACTCGACAAAAAAAATGATTTAAACATTTTTCAAAATAAAATAAATAATTTTCATGGAAAGAATAATAATTTTATTTAAAATTATTTTTCTCATTCACTTGAATTTTCTCTCATTAAATTAAGGAGAAAAATTCGTGCTATATTTGGTGATTCATCGCTTCCTCGCGGCTATCGGAAAAGTGCCTACATTTTTTGAAATCTAGTAGTTCCTAAAATTTTCGGTTTATACACGGAAATATATGATGTGTACCCTAATAAGAGAACAAGTGTGGTCATAGTAGCCGAGAGAACTTGCCATTGGTTTCTACTTGTGGCCAGCGATGCTTTAGTCGAACAACTCGTTCGAGTCCTTTTCGACTGAAGACGCGTCGTGAACATGGAATGCTACTCCTTATATCTGTCGGATTCAAAGTCTTGGGGTTATTACGGACGTGGAAAGTGGGGCGCAGCTGTGGTGTCGACATCCTCATCTGGCACGTGATTCAAAATCACAAATTGTATTGGCTGTGGTTAATCATGATAATGGATTCAAGCATCTAAGAGATATATTGATATGTCCTCCATTAAATGTTCACTGAGAGCGAATGTGGGTGAAAATATGATAGGAAAAGATGCATATATTTTCTTTAGCTTAATATATATGTGTGATATAGCTAGGAAAATTAAAAATTTGCAGAAACTAATTGTTTTGTCGTCAAATTGATCCCAAACTCAGTATAGCCATTAAAAAAAAAAGTTGATGAAATAAGTTACATATTTTTGACAAATATTCAAATAATGTTTTTTTTATTATTAACATCGCACTGGAAGCAACATGAGGGCTGTTGGCGACGAACATCGTAATTTTGTGCCTCCGTCAAGTGACGAGGACGACACCAATATTCATAAGAAAACAAACCTCTATTAATAATAGAGCAATATTCTTCAGTTTCTTACATTCAAATATTTCAATATTTTGAATAATTATAATTTATTTTAATTTAATTTAATTTTAATTAATTTTTAAATATTAATATTTTAATTTTAATTAATTTTTAAATATTAATATTTTAATTTTAATTAATTTCTAAATATTAATATTTTAATTTTAATTAATTTTTAAATATTAATATTTTAATTTTAATTAATTTCTAAATATTAATATTTTAATTTTATTTAATTTTAAATATTAATATTTTAATTTTAATTAATTTTTAAATATTAATATTTTAATTTTAATTAATATTTTAAATATCAATTAATATATTTTAATTAACATTTTTAGCTTTAATTTTAATAATTTAAATTGTATTAAATTAAAGAATTCAGATGTTCTTAAAATCTATTATTTATTACTTGTCTTATTGTTTGTATTAAAATATATAATTTTATTACCTGTTTATATTAATTTATATAATTTTATTACTTATGATTCGAAAAATATATAATTTTATTACTTGACCTCGTAAAGTACTTTAATTTTTCCTTTATGACACATATAATTTGAAAACGCCTATGTTCTTCAGTATCAGATCTTGCTTTCTAGACATGTGTGATGTGTTTTTCTTGTAAAATTACCAGCAGTTATATGCTTTGTTTGTTTAAATAATGATTGATAAGAAGATGAACCAAACCGTGATAATGTGAATTAAAATGTCATCAATCGCACAGATGATTCAGATTTCAGGAGAAAGATAGTGATGAGGATTCTATCTCATTCGCTTATCAGCAAGAAAAATTTTTTATTGAAAAGCTTTCTAAATAATTGTTTCGTTGTCAATAGACTGAACTGTGTTGAACTCTAATTTCATTTTGTTTTGTTTTCTTATCATGCAAATATACCATGTGATCCAGTTTCATTTGAAAAGACCTCCAGAAAAACCTTCCTTTTTTCATTTTCATTGAGCAGAATCTGTCTTGAACAGCTATTATTTTGAGTTATTGACCAAATTCGTCGCGAATAATTCATGGTAATAACTTCAGTTTGACGTTAATCAACAATAATACAATATAATCACAATAGATTGTCGAATTTTGATGATAATTCAACGAACCGTTTCTTATTGCAATAATACTATGAATTTCCTTCATCAATCTTCCTTTTGATTTGATTTCATTGTTGCCATTCTCTAGAAAACAATTTACAATTATTATTAAATAATTCGTTACTCTTGTAGAATTATCTTTGGTCTTTTTTCCTTCGATATCACTCTTGAAGCCTTTAAGAATAGTTTTTTTGTTTGTCTATAGTGCGACATTACTAATACACACACGAACAATATACCTCATCTTACTATAAAAAAAATTCACCTGAAGGGCTTACCTTCTTCGGGTAAGTGTGGGAATCAGTGGTCTTTTTTTTCCCTTTGGGTTTACTGTCTTCAGTAAAAATGGGTGACGTGCTACCGGGATACCCTAGGGATCCTTCTCTATTTTTTACACTCTTCTTGTAAAACATTTCCTCCTTTTCCATCCATATTTCTTACATCAGATCACAGTTCCACATGGTTTGGTGTACTTTGGCTCTTGTGTCATAAACATGTATACTCACAGTTACATTCACTTCTAAGTATAATGATGGCGGTCAAAAATAATTAATTCCTTATTTCAGTCCTATAGCTTTCATAGGTCAGTTATGTAGCTCAATTTCAGTCCTATAGCTCTGAATCAATCCACAGATGCTAAAACAAAAAGTAAACATGCAGTTTGACATAAATTCATTGTGCAATGGAAACGAATGATTGCACTTAAAAATAACACACATTACCAGAAGACTTTTTTCCCTATCTTTCTGGTTCAGTGTAATAGCAATAATTATTCATTGTTTTTATCGCGTTGTAGTGATAACCGAGTTGTCGAAGCATCGAGCTCATAGCCGGCGTCGTTCCTATTGAGTAATGAGTTCGAGTCCTGATTGCACCTGAGGACCCATTTGATAGCGTGACTGGGTGCACCTTAAATCTGTTGAGGCTCAATGTACTCACTTTAGTGCGGTGTGGAAGTTGGGAGAGATGATATCAGCTCAAGTGTCATCCTCGTCACTGGACCAGTGCGAGGATGACACTTGAGGTCAGTGCGAGGTCATTGGACCAGTGCAAAATTGCGAGGATCGTCTCTAATAGTTCTCGTGTTCTTCAAAGTGCGAATAATTAAAATAAATTATGGATCAATCAATTACCATGTTGTGAAATTCAATGAAGCTTCGATGATCTAATGTTTGAAAAGTTGTTTAATAAAACTTAGTTCATAGTATCGATAGTAGCGTACAATATAATAAAATATCCAAGCTCGTGTTGATGCTTGGGAGGCCCTAAGATTTAAAATATTTTTGGTTCTTCGTAACATAATGCCGTATTTTAGTAAATATTCGACAAAAAAATTTTGAACAGTCCTAAAGCTTCAAACACACACACATATTTATCATTTAGGATAAGATGGCCATGAAAATATTTATTTACATGCTTTTTTTCCCTTTTGAAAACTTTAATATGTATATCATTCTGATATAAGAATTATATTCCTTAAAATAAAAGTAAAAATATCAAAATTATCAAATACATTGCTCCAAACAGTAAACAGTTCTTAAAAAATTTAATTATATTCAAGGCAAGTGTTGATAGAAAACATTTTCAGATATTGTTTCTTAGTTTTGTAATTCTTTTTGTCTAATAGAATTTGTCAAATTTTTTAAAAAATGCATTTATATTTTTTTATAAGTTGCTTATGTCACTATTTTATAATTCGATAATTTTTACAATATTTCTTTAAAATACTTCAACATAATTTTTTTATTAGATGTTTAATTTCTACAATTCTATCTCAAGTAGGTATTGACAAGCTATTATTATAGATTTGCTGTCGATATAAAAATTCACTCATGAGAACTATTTACTTCAATAATGATGCAAAAACTGCATGAAATTCTGACATGTGCTCAAAAAGTCTTTAATACATTCATAGCAAGTAAAAAAAAGAACCGTATCCTAAATCTAGGTTAAAAACTAATTTATTCAACGGAAGTGCTTCTAATGAAAAAAATTTGTATAGAAATTTTCTTTTGAAAAAAATGTTCATAAACGTAATAACTTGATTCTGTTGTTGTTGTTGTTGTTGTTTTACTCAAAGGCTTGTTTACGCTTGTTTTCTTTAAATATTTTTACAATTCGAATGCAGATCTAAAATTCACATTTTACTCAAGGTTTTAGAAATTAATGTTTTATTTTACTGGTATCAATACAGTAGAATATGACACGAACATGTAGTACCTGGTTCATTAACAGCAACCTTGACTTTTGCATCTTTGTTCTATTTCCTGAGTTTAACCTTGATCTACATTTCAAAGCTTTACTCCCCCTCTTTGATTACATAAGGCGTTATATCAGTCTTTAAGGCGATAATGATCAAATAAGTGTTAATACCCTAATAAAAAATGTGTTTTTTTATTAAACTATTATTATAGAATTTTAATAATGAATTCTCATTTTTTTCCAACAGTTCACGAGACGAATTACCTTCCTAATGTTCTTTTCATTCACTCACATAAATTTAATCAATGAGAAGTAATGTAACATTTTTTTTATGTGTGGTGATGTCGAAATGCCTTCCGATTTCCATTAGAAAATGCCCTTGTAGTTCAAAATAGAAAAATTTCAAATATATCTTCATAAAATTATTCAGACTACCAGTCTCATTCCATTCTCAATCCATGACTTCCTTGAAGCTAATTCTGGTGTAAATTAATTTTAAAATATTTTACACACGATATAATTGCGAGTCGTAAAATAGTTGTATCGATGGCCGGAATAGAAATATGCAACATTCCAGCACTTAATTTAATGCTTCGATTTTTAAGTAAGAAAATACTTTTTTTTTCTAAATTGCTTAAATTAAACGCGTCTATTAAAGACAATTTCAATTTTGTTTGGAAGAAAATTGTAGCTTTTATTTCCATATCATCTCTCGATTAAATTAAATTTAAAATAATGCTAACTCGATTGCGATTTTTAATAATAAACTTTCAAATTGCATTCGAAATTCCTGTATTTTAAAATAAAGCTCAAAACAAAATATGTTCTGAAGCTATATTTTCATACATCCAGTAACTAAATAATTATTAATCCGTTTTAAAAGAATTTTAGAATAAATAAAAAGCGACAAGCTGTAAAATTTGAGCAAATAATACTGTCTCGCAGATAATGCTTGATATACATTTTTGAGCGTAAAATGTGCGTTTTTTGATGAAATGCATACTTTTTATTTTCAGATACGTGTGTATTTTTTCTTATCTACGCTTCATTACATCAACTCTGCAGTAAGTATTGCTTTAACATCGGTGGTCGTCATTCGACTCTCTCTTTAAAATAACTAATTTTCCTTCTAGTAATTCAAAGTTCCTTTCATCAGATTTCGGATGACATAATTACAAAGATATTTTTGGAAATTGTTTTTTCATTAATTTGCTATTTTTAATGAACTTTTATGCGGTTTTACACCGAGTGGCGATACTGAAAATATTTAAGGTCGTGTCCCGGAATAGATATTGATGAAATCTGTGCAATCAGAACACCAAGCGGATATGAATCTTTCGAATGGATTAGTAAAATTCTTATAATACGAAGTGTGGTTATCAAATAACGAGACTTACACTGCTACAGAAGAAGTACGCCAACGACCGACAGCTGTTTAGCGTGAAGCCTTCTCTTTCGAAGGCAGTGTCTCTCGTTTCTGTAAACAAATCCGTATGGATGTAGCCTTCGTTCGCATTAGAGTTATTTTTGTTGTTGTTGTTTGTTTGTTTCGCCTGAAAAATGATAATTTTAAAAAAAAAAAAAAAAAAAAAACGAATTGTTGCGAAATTTCATTTGAAGCTTGGAAAAAATGCCACTTAAACATAATTTATTAGAAGTGTTTGGCAATGAATATTTATCACACGCACGTGTTTTTGAGTGAATGGCCGAGAAAACGCCGAAGATGAATCACGCTCGGGTCGTCCTCCTACGCCAAAAACCGATGGTAATATCGAAAATATCTGTAATCTGGTTCGATCTGAGCGTCAGTTAAGTATTCTGGCGATTCCTGAGACTGGAATTGACAAAAGATCCATACGGTAATTTTTTCCACCAAGGCAATACGCCCGCTCATCTCACATTGTCTGTCAAGAGGTTTCTAGCCAAGTACAACATCCCATTATTTGACCTTCCGCCTTAGTCTAACACTGGGATGCCAGATCTTGAGCCATGTGACTTTTAACTGTTTCCAGAAGCGAAATCTTCATGAAACGGAACAAGATTTGAGTCGTTGAAGTTGTGAAAGAGAAACGACACGCGCGTCCTGAAGGAGTTTAAATCAGGGGAATGAAATTTCCAATGATTTCTGGAATTGAGTCGATCGCCTAAAAATTCTTGAAGCAAGTCGATGGTTTTAGTTACTCGTATGGCACATTGCATTTTTTATTTGAGCTGAGAACCTCGTGTAGTCTCAGAGGTTCTCAGACTTATTTCCTAGTTAATTTCCTAACTTTTTCTGTGAGGATGCGTAAAGAATAAAGTTAATGAAAATACTCCCCAAACAACAGATAATCCGAAAATTTCTATATTACTCAAAAGATACAAGAAAAGTCCCTCTCAACATCTTATAGAGTGTTTCTCAAAATATGCGCAAAAGTGTTCAATTTTGCCTCAAAAAAATGGAAGGGGCACATTTTGAACATTTGTTGTGAAGATAGGTGACTATTTGTGACTTTCTCGACGTTTTCTTACAAGTGCTTTTTATCCTTAACGTAAATGTAATTGTATTAAGTTTGACGTTTTTGTACCGTAAAAATTTACGAAGCATCAGTGCGGTAACTCTTTGGACACCTGGCAGTTGATTGAAAAGCTTGAAAATGGTTTGCGGTTAATAATAGTTGGTTCAAGAAAGAAGTTAAAGAATGAGCGAGAGACCCGACGATTTGTCTTATTCTTCGCATTTTTGTTTTTAATTTATGATCGCAGTGTTCGCTATTTGATTACCTAATTGACGTCAACTGATGATGGATCTTCCGGAAATACCGATGAGAGGATGCATTCGATAATTAGTAGGCGGAGAAATAGATTCAGGAATTTACCGTGAGTCAGAAGTAATTACTCAAGTGTTCTTAGACCATTTGAATACCACCTGCACAATATCTATCGTTCTATTACTCTTACACTTATATTCAAAGTCTAATCTATATATATGTAAGCGAAATACCACTGACTGACTCATCACGAGATCTCAAAGACTATTCAACCGATTGACTTGAAATTTAGCATAGTTACTCATTTTGCGATGTAGACGCTCACTAAGACCGGATTAATCTACTCTTACCCATCGGTTATGTTATTTTTGGCGACTTTATCGCCAAAAATGATATGACCGACGCCAAACGGAATATATATTTTTATATGTATACTGTGTATTGTCACCAATTAAGTTCACTTGTTGAGATTTACGAGGGCGAAATGGAAAAATACCAAATAATTTTATATTCAAGCGCTGAAGGAGGATTGGCAAGATTTTGGCGAAGGGGCTCTTTATGTGAAATTCCGTGCATGTCAAAAATAGGAAACGTACATATTTAGCGATAGAAATAAATCAGTGTGGAACCCCACAGTTGGTGAAAGTGCAATTTAGCTCCAAAACTTAGCGGGATTTTGAAAAATACTAAAATGGCGACTTTTTACGGAGTAGAGCACACGCAAGACAATCTATATATATAAGGGAAATACCATTAAAAAGTTCTGATAACCATTATTACAGACAATCAATTTCCTAAAATTTTAAATTTAAATTTTCATTATCGTTTAAAAATTGAAAATTTGCTCGATATTTTACGTTTAGGTTCCAAAATATAATATTATCGTCTTCCCAGCGAAGCGGGCTGGTATCAGCTAGTTTTTACATATTGCGCATAAGAATGCATTCCTTTCTCGAATTCTTAAAATATTTTGTTGTTGAATATTTTCATTTTTTCTTTTTTTTGTAGCATATGTATTTAATTTTTTGTACACTCATTTTATTCTCATCTTTAATATTCTTATTCTTCTTACGTTTATCTCACTAAACCCTTTTACCTTCTTTTATGTCAAGCACAAAAAAAAAAAAAAAAAAAAAAAAACATTTATAATTAAACTTTTGAGTTTTCTTAAATGTCATATATATCTTTTTGTTCTGAATGTTGTAGGATTACTTGTGTATTGAACTCATGGTATAGTGTAGAGTTTTTTAGAGTTCCTTGTTCGTAGCTTGTGTTATTACTTTGTAATTATTCGTTGAACACTATCAAATTTAGTTTTACTGGATGTACAATGCTCTAAAATTTTTTGGGAAGTGAATATTCGTGAATTTTCGAATTTTTAAAATACTCGTATGTGTGTTACGTTTACACAGTTTTTGGTTTTCCTGTATTGTTAATCAGATGCATAAATTGCAGTATTATAAATTCTCTAAATTAAATTTCCTTTATGGTAATAAAAATGAACCTTAAGTTGTCACGTTAAAAGTCCTTAAGTTTCGTCATTTCGAATCGAAAAATGCTATGTTAATTCAGAGGAATTTCTAAATACCTTTCTCAATTTAAGACTATCGTATTTGTTCAATGTTCATGCATATAAGTGAAAACGCCTTCTAACGCTTTTAGTCCGGCGGTCTACTTCTATACCCCTGCGAGGAAGGAATTGAGTGAAAAAGAGAGGAATAAACAAAAATACAGTTCTCTAGTGTTTTAGAGTGTGAATTTCTTGCGTATTTTATACCATGTGTAGTTTATTACATTCCTGTTAATACGAGGTTTGTTTTTTCTTTCAACCTCCGATCGAGTTGCTTATCAACTAGACAAATGGCAAGAGGTGGGGAGGCGCGGTGGGTGATTGTACATCTCTCTAACTATAATTTCTGCTATAACCCATTTCCCGATTTTAAACTAAGATGTAGGCATACAAACAAAAACGGTACAATTTATGCTCAATACGAGTTGCATAGTACTGTTCGCTTTATTGGAGCAGACGGAAATAATGCAGTCAAAACCCGCCGAAAAATAAGCTGAAAACTTTATGAGTGAAAGTGTTGGGCGTGAATGGTGTAGACAATTTAAAGATGGGAGAACCAACAATGAAAGAGGACAATAATGCAACTCTGTTCAAATAAACTTTCAACAACAGGAAAGTTATGGCTGCGGGTTTTGGGACCAAAAAGATATCTAACTTGTTGAGTTTATGAAACCAGGGACTACGATCAATGCAGCTGCTTATTGTCAAACCTTACGACGATTGCGAAAAGCCATTCTAAACAAAAGAAGAGGATCGGAGATTCTAAAGTCAATCTCACATCCCTGGTCGCAACATTCCTCCTAGAGGGGAACGGAAAGCTCGCCCACCAATATGACAAATGCTTACATCTTCTAAACTTCAGAAAGTGCTAAAAATTCCATAGAATCAACATCATGCTCTTTTTAATTCAAAATGGCAAACAGCTTAGTAATATTTCCATTTATACATTTTGCATAAATGCGTATAAATATATCACATAATAATGTAATATCCCCATAAAAACCAATTGATATTTATCATAATTTTCACAGTGACCTTTACGGATATCAGTTTGCTTTTAAAATCTAAAATAATGACTATTTTGGTGTGTGTAATAACACATGAAAATTTACTTTATCATCTCAAACAACCTATTAAATATAACTTTATCAATCTTATTACTAATATTTTTTAGCAAAAACTTATTGCTAAATGATTTAATAAATTACAAAATTCGTTAATTTGTGTTTCCCTAATCAAGAATCTTTAACATTATTTAATTTTTCTTAAAATTTTAAATTTAGAATTTTTTTAAATAATAATAAATTTAATATTTTAGTTACTTTGTCTTTAATTTAAATTTTGAATTCTTACTTTATATATATATATATATATATATATATATATAGTACAAAAGAATTTTTTTCTTCTATTGTGATAATTGTTTGATACAAAATAAAAATATATGACAATATTTGAGTCAAAAGATTGATAAAGCATGTTGTCTTGATTGAATTCTGGATACAATCTACTTAATTCACAAAATTATAAATTTAATAAATTATTTCTAATTAATTTGTTTTACTAATACTAATATGTTACGCATGAAAGAGGAAAATATTGTCTACGGTGCAATTTACTATTCGGTCACATAAATAAAAGTTGAACTGACGCATTTATTTATATTATTGACACAATTTGTTGTATTTTTCGTACTTTAGGCTATTAATATAATCAATTAATCCCAAAAAGTGTATTTGAGAAATGTGTGCTTAATTGCAGTCTGTAGGCATGCGTGGATAATAATGAGGACAACTTGTACAAATGAAAAATAATTTTTTCTATAAAAAAAACCGAAATTGGTTAACTAGTAACAAATTTCTGCAAACGAAAACAAGATCGACTCGTAAATTAAATCTTGTCAAATGACTTTAAAATAATGTTTACATTGTTTTAAAAAATATTTATTTTGTTTATATTTTATACGCACTATCAACACGACGTGAAATTGTGATACCTACCTTGATTGTGAACAAAATAAAACTTGTTTCTCAAGTCGGATGACCAGTTTATTAAAGTGTTTATTCTTTTTTACAGGTTGGATTTTCTAGAACGGATTTGAAAATCGAGACTTTCTTTTTAAATCTGAAAATAGCTTTTGACGCCTTTACGCTTCACCTGTAAAGACCTTTGCTTTTTTTTTCATATTCACCCTTCAAATTAAGCTTATCAAATGTCTCTCACTTCTGCAAAACATGCGATTTTATTAAAATAAAAAAAAAGTTATTGATGTATTATTTTTTTTTGTTATTGATGTATTCTTTATGTTAACTGAACAATGATTTCAACATAAGCCAATTGTAATACTTAGCACTAATTTGAATTTTGTAGAATACATAGTGATTGTTAGTAAGTCTGTCACACTGATTATAAAACTGATGTCCATTCCTTTTTTTTTATATCACATTTAAATTTTTCGTAATTGCGACCATGCGAGTTTTTATTTAGCTGAATAATATGAAATACTCAACCAAGTAAAACCTATAATTATTAAATTCAATATTAAATATTGAGTGTAATAGAAATTTCAAAAAAAAAATTAGTATTCTATTCGGAACGCAAATCGTAAGATTGCGCTATGTTCAGTAATTTTAAAACAGAAATCAGTTTTAGGAAACATCATTTTCAACCATGCATTTATATATTCCGAATTATAAGCTATTTTAATTTTTGCATTATTCTATAATTAATGGTAGTTTTATCAATAGATTCGATTGGTCTAATATTTACACGCGAATGAATACAATGGTCTGAATATAGGTCTAAATATTTTACACGCAAATGAATATTCAAATCAGGATTTCCAGGTAGAATTTTTAACGATTATAAAAATTCATTGAGTACAAGAGAAAGATTAAAAAAATTTCTTTAAAAATTTTGAACAAACGTTATTTAAATTTAATAGCTTTCATATAAATCCTAAGGTAAATTTAAATTTTATAAGGTATTTAAAACAGAAAATTGCAAAGTTTTTAAATTTAAGAATTATTGCTATTTGATTATATTTCAATATACACATACAACCTGTATTAAGTGTCCTCTGAACCAGCCACCGCTGAATCAGACTATTAGCTGAATGATGAAATAGTGAAAAAAAAACCGAATCATATGAAATACATGTTAAATTACACTTAATATCAATGGTCAAATAGGAGTGCGTTGCTCGATTAAAATAATAATTTGTGCTCAACAAAACACCACTGTTCACCTGAATATAGCAACTAGACATAAATCTGTTAAAAAGTGCGAGGTCCGTCGCCAACAATCTTCTTGTTCCTCCTAAGTGTGAAGTTAATAAACAATCAATCGACCTATATCCAAGATGTATTTATATACGGGGGAGGGGGACATAGCTTGGCTCCCGAGCCCCGTGCGACATAAGAAACCCTTATGTATAAAACCTGGTGAACTAAAATTACTCAATGTTGAAAGTAATTAATTAATTTAATTTCTTTTAATAAAGGTAATAGTCAATTTAAAGTAATCAGTGTCCCAAAGTATTCGTTTTATTACATTTCTTGTTAGTTAAGAAACTTCATTATGTTATACAAGAGTATAAACAACAAAAAAATATTTAAAAATGT
This sequence comes from Nephila pilipes, assembly GCA_019974015.1. Taxonomy (NCBI): domain Eukaryota; kingdom Metazoa; phylum Arthropoda; class Arachnida; order Araneae; family Nephilidae; genus Nephila; species Nephila pilipes. The sequence continues at coordinate 222,436 of BMAW01000875.1, read as the reverse complement.
TGCTTGAGCGGAGAAATTTTTAAGAAATGTTCTATGCAAAGAACAAATTTGCCACCCAAGGTAGGCTTTTTTATAATTATTATCAAATTACTTAATTAAATTTAAGAGTTGAAGTAAAAGATGAAATATCGAAAAACGGACAGTAGTAAACTTTTCCGATATTAAAATTAAAGGAAACTATAAATTATTAAATTGAATTTATCTAAGCAAAATGTAATTAAAATTAAAGCGAACGATAAATTATTAAATTGAATACTATATCAGCTACACGTAATTAAAATTAAAGCAAACGGTAAATTAAAAACTTGAATATATTTAAGCTAAGTGTAGTTAAAATTGAAGCAAACCTTAAAAAATTGAAAATTGATCTGTAACTGTAACTGTAAAACTGTAGCCCCTTAGGTAGCTGATAAAAAAATATTGCACTTGTTATAACAAACAATTTTGCACAGGAAATCTTTAAAAACTGTATTTGCTTGAGTATGTTTCACGAACGATGCCCGTGTTAGCAATTAACAGCCGAAAGTTTGGTTTACAACTTGTTAGAGAAGTTCTGCATACGCTCAGTTAAAATGCACCGATGCTTACTTTTAAAAAATTTGATTGACGAATACAAATACTTACAATGATAAGAAAAGAACCGAAAACTAAGATTAGTCTCATTGCACATAGTTCAGTTTTAGGATATTTTTATACCGGAATCTGTTTCCAAAACTCATTACTTGAACAACCGTTTTGTTATAGAAAAATATTTTGGTAAAGAAATTCACAGAATGAGCTATTTTGGAGGAATATATATATATATATATATATATATATATATATATATATATATATATTTATATATCCATCTTGTAAAATTGAATAAATGACTTTTTGAAATGTTCCTTTTTCATATATGGCTTCCTATTGCAATGTAGCTGGCCATTACTGTTGTAGACCATATCACACTTACAGTAGTACCATACTACTAGTCTTTCAAGTCGAATTAATTGCCTTGCTGAGTGTTTATTAAAGTCGCATTTACAAGCAACGTGAGGGATATTGCCGAAAGTCCTCGTAAAACAGATGAATTTAAAAAAAAAAAGAGTCTGGTTATAGAGAGGACATACACACACAACTAATTAACTAACATAGGCTAAATTAATGACGAATTAAAATTGTGCATCTCTGTTCAAGAAAGCAATGTATAACTTACAACGCGATTATATTTTACATATCCAGTAACATAGTTAGGACAAGTGTAACATACTTTAGAGTTTAGCGACAAGTATCACACGGAAATGCAGTACGATACATGTCAGTACTCTAAAAATTAATTCACAGGTCAAAAGGTCAACACAGAGAGGTAGTCAGAGTTTTGGAAGTTACACTAAATACTTATGTTTACAATACGTACAAAAGCAGTTTTATAAACATCTGATGAATTTTGAAGTTCTTAATTCTGTTATACAGTTACAATAGATACAAAGTATTTCACATTTTACAAGTTACATTATCTCGTCATTTTTCTTATGAAAAAAATATGATTTAGTCTCCCATGGCATGTTTCCTATGATGGAGAAATTTGTTAAGCATTCAAAATCAAAGTGCTATTCAAATTAACGAGCAAACATGTAAAATATAAAAGTATAAACTGCTTTATTTATATAATATTAATTCTTCTGAACAAGTAAATGTCATGCCATACGTTTGAAGAATTTATTAACATAAGGAAGTTGGAATTACATAACTATAAATCACTAATTTTAATATAAAATCATATTTATACACAGGAAGTAAACAAATTGTTAAAAAATGTATACTGAAGTATGGAATTAAACCCAGATTAAAATCTAATATTCATATTAAATTGAGAAATGCTATTTGGATGGGGGGGGGTGAGATTAGTAATTGCATATCAGGAAATACGTTGTGATTATGACGTTTATAACCAGAATTTCATTAATAAATTAGATAATTTGTAAAATAAAACTGCCGAAAAAAGTATAAAGACTTTCAGAGGAAAAAAAAGTATTTTGCAACTCATTTCTTCAGAAATTTACGTTTACTTTACGTGCACTACAAGTGAGAAAAATGACAATAAATGCACCTATTTCATTATGATCATTCCATATATATACAAATTCGGAGTAATTTCTGAGAACAGAAAGATTACTTATGTTTTTAATAGCTATCGATTTATTTACCAAATCATAAAAAAATTAGTCATGATTTTTCTAATTTCCATGATGAATCTCGTTAAAATTTCTTGAACACTCACGAGTTTATATGAATTATAAAAAATGTAATACCCGTAGCTACTTGAGCGAGAAGTTATGCAATGGTTAAGAATGATGCAGAGAAGATTACACACAAGCTCCCTATTTAAGAAAATACAAAATTTAATACAGGGTTCGAATAATACCATCTTACAGGTCTCGGGTGAAACTTTCCTGTTGTTTGAAAAAAGGGAGGTGTATACACAACTTGGCCATTTATTTCCCCCTCAAAACGAGACATCTACTTATTTTTAGGTAATAGTATGTGTGTTCAAACACACATTTCTTTGCAGTTTTTTTATTCATTGTTGTTAAACAGGTATGAACACAAGAAAGTAAGTGCTTTATGTAATCTCATATATTTCTCAAGAACAAATTCGCTTTGGTGTTGATTTCAAATAAGAATGAAATTCTTGACAGGATTTCGCAACATTTATTTTGATTGACTTAAGAACTTCGACTTGTAACTGTGTTTTAACTCGTTCACAACTCTTACATTCATTGGAGAAAATACTATTTCTGTGAGTGCATGAGTACCTTTTTTAAAAAATTATTACTGTGGAATGCTTTCTTTCTGAAAATAGGACATTTCGGCGCCCCGGTCCTAGGACTACGGTACAAGATACTTAAAAACGGGAAGGTTCCTTTCAAAATGGTAATGTATACATTCCAGATTGTCTTCGATTAATGTTAAAGTATTAAGAATCCGAAATTGGAACACTTTTTCCAACTGAAAAGCGTTCTAACATTAATTTTATATTTTGAATTCACTATTTCTTAGAGAGTTCCATATTCCTCATTTCTACTTTACTCATTTCTATCCAAATCGATGTCTTTTTTGTCTGGGGTAAAATGTGTTCCATGTTTCTTTTCCTAAACTGCAATGTTAAATGGCCTTGAAACTTCACATGTTCGCAAGAAAAATTGTATATTTTTTTTACTGTTATTAAATTTTAAGAATACTGCATCACAAACGGATATATATGTGTTCAATGTCGCAAACTGAAATGAAAATCGGAACAATTTTTCTACCTGGAAATGAGTTCGAAGTTTTGATCAGATTTCTTTGACATAAGACATAAACAGCCTTAAAAAGCAATAGTGTCCGATACATATGACGTTTCACAGATCATGCTTGGAGTAGTGCACGGCGGGGGAGCAAGCGCATTTGGTGTGGTTGTAGAAGGTGAGCTTCTCGATCTTTCTCTCCGCGGGCTCTCCGTGGCCCATGATACGAACGCTGTAGAACCTCAGCACCACCTTTTCCTTCTCCTTGGCCACGCACCGGAGCCTGTCGGTGCCGCAGCAACCCGCATGCTTCCCGCACCTGTGAAGCAGGGTGCAGTGGGGTAAGAAGTACCGTCCCGGGTAGTGATCACTGACGTGCACCGTCTGCAATCGGGGCAGGTCGCAGGATCCCGCTTCAGCCACACGCTCGCTGTGCTTCAGAGCCAGTCGCTCGTCTTCGTCTACTTGCCCGGACTTGTCCTCGTGGTTCGGATGCTTTCTGTGGATGTGGTGACGAGATTGGTGACTGGATGCCTGCTCCAGGATAAGAAAGACGCAGAACAGAGAGAGGAGAGTCGGCCACGTCATTGCCATCGGTGGAAGAAATACCAAAGAGGCGCTGAAATGATAAAGTAGTGGCATTAAAATTTACAGTCAAAGGAACAAGAGGATGAATTTCTGAAAATGAAACGATATTATGCAGAAGGGAGAGTCATGGTATGACAGCAACAAATAATGAGAGGCAATAATTACTTGAAGGGAGAACGCTTAGAATACATCTATTATTTTAAGAAAATAATTTTTTTAAAAAAAGTTTTTCTTAGATGTCGAACTTAAAAGCATCCCGAGGGCTATCGCTGATGGATCTGGTAATTTTCAGTTTCACTCAAAAGAACACTTGCGAGAACGAGGGCAACACTTGAGCTAGAATCTGATTCTCCAAATTTCGACATTCCCCAACTTCAGGGGACTTTGAGCATCGACACATTTAAGATGCATCAGCCCTGTTACACGATGGATCTTAATAGCCTCAGGACTCGAACCCATGACTGATACATCGCCTGCCATGAAATTGCGACCATGACCACTCGATTACCACGGCCTTAAAATTTCCTGCTTCTTTAAATTTAAAGTGGTAGACAACTACTAATATAATTCACCTTACAACAAGAACTTACGTGACAAAAATTTTAAGAAAAAAGATTCATTTCAAACATTGAAGTTTTCACTCATTCATTTGATTTTCAAACACTACTAGCTGAAATAAAATTTTCAAAAAGTCCATTTAAAATTGAGCTTTTTATAAAGTAAAAATGTAATACGTTTATTTAAAAAAATTAACTATACTTATCGCTTGGTTAAGAAATGCTTGTAATTTAATTTATATTCATTGTAGTATAAAAACAAAGGCCTCATGGCTTATGAAGCTAAATTATCAAATAATTTAAGTTAAAAAGTAACTTATTTAAATTTAAATTCCAGATATTAAAATTGAGTCGGGAACTCTCTGAGAGTAGGTTAGAAAATTTATTTAAATCTTCATTCTGTGTAATATCATTATGTTTTATCAATTTTTGCAAAAAGGAATTGCTTAATACCTCACCTCGCTAATAATCATTCGGATAGCATGCAATTCGTTTATCATCAATTTAAAAAAATTTTGAAATATTCAATCTCGAAGCAACCTATTTTTTCTTTTAAAATCTTTACTGACAGTTTGAGCAAAAACATACTGCTGCCACAACCAATTTTATATGATTTTCAAACAATGAAATACAAAATTAGCAATCACTTTCCCATATACTATAATATTTTCTCTTATGCAATGACTCGGAAACTCTGAAATCAGACACGTGTTCCAAAAAGTGTAAATTGCCTTTCATTTTGGAAGTAAAAGGCGAAAAAAAAATTATCTACATTGTAGAAACATCTATACTCATGTTTTCCGACACCTGTTAAAACCCATTATTCCAAACTGCATGGCCAATTTACGGCTTAAGCAGAAAAACTAGAAAACAAAACCAAAATTTTCTTCGCTAATGCATATTGCCCATTTAACTAAGATATGAATGCAGATTCAGTGTGCCTAGAGCCAAACAGTGAAGTTTTTCCGAGCAATGAGCTATAAATCAACTGGATTTCCTTTCCACACAACCACCTGTTACGCATACTCCACCCCGTACTGGAAATCAAGAAAATGTTGGTTCAATGCCTCTCAATCGGTCAAACTACACCCCCAAGCGAACTCAAATGATTTTACAGACGGGCGTGCGATGACAGACTACAAAATTCGGACAAACCCCGATATGTAATTAGGTAGCGGAAATGTAACGTAATTATTCAGATCCTGTTCGAAGGCACTATTCAGCTAAAAAATTATATTTAAAAGTTATAATAATCACCCTTAATATAATATTTTGTAAAAATATTATATTAAGGGTGGTGTATGGTGCAGACGCTATTAACGCGAAAATAGAGAGCGACGTTCTTAGAAGCGAATACTTTTGTCCTTCCGAAAATGAAACATCCGAAAAAGTTGAGCGGAGACCTGAATAAAGTCTGTTAACCTTTTAACCTAGAAAGGTAATAGTTACATCACAAGATTAATGTTTTTAATTTGTATACACAACATAATCAGTTGAAATGATCCAGTAAAATAAATGTTGAGGGAAGAAAAAAAATTTTATTTTTCCCTTCTCTTTTAAAAATTGCAATCATAAAATGAGTCACAACGTGCAAACATATACTCAGTTTCATTCTGATTGCTCTATTAAAAACGAAAGAAAATATTCGGTGTCAGGCAATAGATGCCTTCTAAAAGCTGTTAGAAAAATCATGCAGATATTCCTTTAAATCCTGTAAACATTCAATTAGGTTGATTCATTTAACTCGGGTAAGAGATGGAAGATATATTCATTTAATTATTTTAATAGCATTACATTCAATTAAAATATACCAATTAAATATGGCTAATGATTATAATATTACATGTAAATTTTTAAGGAGATAATGTAATTTATCTGTGCTAATATTATGACATGAAGTTAAAAATGCCAATAAATATGGTTAATAGTTGTAATATTATATGTAAATTATTGAGAAGATAAAATAATTAAACTCTGTAAATACTGACTTTCAATTACAATTTGTAAGAGGCGTTTTTTGCGAGTAAGATGTAGGAATTAACTTTTAAATCTATGCAGACAAGTTTTGTTTTTGAGCCTATGATGTATTTTACTTGAAACTTTATTCACAAGTACGCAATTTCGAGAGAAAACAAACATAAGATTTTTTTAAGAAAAAGTAAATTGAGCTTTTACAATGCATGAATTAATAACGAGCACATAAAATGGATCAACAAAGGCTGAAGGCTCCCGTCTACCCGCCCTTTTGATTTCGTGAATTTAATGTTAATCCTATGGATTTTCCACCACCGTCCACAAATCTTACTATTTTATCTATTTGAATGCAAAAAAGGTCGAAAGAGTGAAAAATAGTAAAGGTTTCTGAAGAATTATACTTTTGCTACAATTTTTAAAAATATTTTTACCCCTATTTTAATGATTCGCTTATGGGTTTCCCGGTTTTTAAAAAATATTCTACAATATTTTCAAAAATCGATGAGAAAATGTGATGACGCAGAAACCTTCGTCACTTTTTGCTCTATGGGAAATGCACTTTCTTGCATTCACATAGATAAAAAAAAAAAAAAAAAAAAAAGAGTATTGATATGAGGACGGTAAAAGTAATTCCATAGGATTAACATTACATTCACGAAATCAATATGTGACCGGTAGACGGAGCCATAAGAAACTGTAAAGAAAAAAATGTGATAGTGACTCAAGAAAACAATTTATTGCTTGCATAGAAACAATTAGTGTAATACCAAATCGAATTTCAACTTTATATATATATATATATATCTTATTAAGAAATATAAAAAAATTATTTTGCGCTAAGCGACTAGTTAAAACCGTTAATGATATTGTAAATAATTCATTTGCTTCAGCAAAATACAAAAGTAAACCAACAATTACTAAGAGGGATATCATATGTTTTACACACATAATTTTATTACATGATTTCATATTCTGATTTTTATGTTTCTTTACTACTTACACTTTTACGTTATTTTGTGTTTCTTGCTACTTATTTTTGGAATACATTTAATATGAGACAATTTCGCAATGGTTTCGATTTATTATAAAAAGTCATATTGAAAAAATTTCATCATAAATAAATTTGCGATCGTCATATCATGTGAAAACATGTATTATTCACTATTGAATTTTTATGAAAACAAATGCCAGTTATAACTGATATTTTAAATGAAGTCAGTCGTAAATTCAAGGATTTTAGCTCAGACATTTTTCTTTACTGAATTTCCAACATATACCTGCCAGTTACTATAGTTATTGAAAGATTAAGAAAAATGGAAAAGTAGGAGGTAGGAAGGATAAAAAAAAAACTTTAGAAAATTGTGTTTACTGGGCATAATTACTACCTCGTAATATATACAACAAGCTGTAACATATCTTAAAGGTGAAAAAGTTCTTTTTTCTTTTGCTCTTTTATTTTATCTAAACAGATCTGACATTAAGTTTGAAGTCAAAAAAAGAAGCACTTTCAAATATGCTATTGATTATATTATTGAGATAATAAGGCCCTAGCGATTATTTAATTAAGGTAACCAATAACCAATTAATTAAGGTAACCAATAACATTATAAGCGTAGGAGTATTAATGATATACCAATTATAATTAGGTATCGATAATTGAAGTGATAAACTTTCATCGCATCAGGATAAAAATATGATTGTTAAATAGCTGAAAGGGCAATGATTTATGGTGTTGATGAATATTACCTAATTAACATGCAAGCTTTGTCTAATTATTATCGGGAAATAAGAAATTTGAAGATACATTTACAGAGAGTTAATAATTCCTTAAGTCTGCAAACGCAAGGCTGTTCAGGCACCCCGTTGAAACTCCCCAGTCGTCCCAAAATTATATTCTGGCTATTTTTTTTTAGCCCTTAGGAACAAAAAGAAGTCGGGAATACCCAAATCTGGACTGTAGGATGGTTTGGGCAGTGATGTGATATGTTGTTTTTGGTTTCAGTCCCTCTCCCACAGTCAGCGACGTATGACTGGCCGCATTGTAGCAATGGAGCATCCAGGTATCAGCGATTTCTCTTTGGCTGAGGCGTCAAACGTACGAACACTTCTTTCTTAAATTAAAGTATTTTATCACATGAATACTCAACCTGCAATCAAAATTAAAAAATCTCGAATTTGGGTCACGTGTTCATCATTTTGTTAGGTGTTGGTCGTTCAACACGTTCGTCTTCGACGTCTTCCCTGCTATCATTTAATTTTTTGGGTAGCACCAAAACATGCGTTTTGGACATGAATTTGTCCTCACAAATCGCATCAAAAATTTCCGTAGCGACGAGCAATTCGATAGCACACCCTATTCGATGGTTTTGCTGCCTTTTTACTCTCGTAGCAAGCTCAGAATAAACAATTAATATAAAGAATATTTAATATTTTTTATGGAAGCATAACCTTTAAACATTTTATAATCAATTTTCACATAAAATACTTTTATTATTCTGTTTTATTTTCCATACAATTATAATACTGACGAACCACAACATTTCGATTTTATAAATATCTAAAATCTTTAAATATGGAAATTTTTTTATCGAAAACCTTGAATTTTCACTATGAAATTTCTATATATCAGACAAACAAATGTTTTCACATATTAAAAAATATGTTTATCCGTCGCTGTAAATAGTGTACCTGGATTTCGGCTTGAGAAGGGCTACATAAGAAGAAAAAAAATTAAATTGGCTTTATTAATTTCATTTTAGCATGTGCTAATGTGTTTTTTCCCTCCAAAATGTTTTCGAAAAAGTAGAATTATTCAAAGTGGATATTAGCGTAAAACCAAGGCTCCACAGAAGCAAATTCCAAAAACTTTTTTATTTTCACAAGTAAGACATTCTAAAGTACAAAAATGTTGCCATGGTAACGACAAAAAGGAAATAAAAATAGACTATTTTGCCATAACAATTGAATATTAAAATTAGAGCAAACAATAAATTATTAAAGGATACAATAATATTCCGTTCGAATATTAAAATAAAAGCAGACGATAAAATATTAAGTTAAATATATCTTAACGATGTAAATATACTTTTAGCAAACTGAATGTAAATATTATTATTATGTTGTATTATGGTGTCAATCTTTTGAACCTGACATCTCGTATCCTTTATTTTACGCCCACACATTTTTACTGATGCCATTTTCTCAAAACAGATACATATTAGTATAGGTTGGATGGTTGACTGGACGTTTAGGTATTTCGGCCTTTGATCTCCAATCCACAAGCTGTAGGATAAGTTGCTTCGATCTATCACTTGCCCAGAAAAACGACATTAAAAACTTTGCCTCTTAAAAATAAAGAAATTGAAAATTAAAAACATTAATTTACGAAAAATACTGGAAGAATTTTGAAAAAAAGGAACATTAATATTCAACTATAGGTTGTAACTAGTTTTTTTTTCAGGAGAGAAATTTAAGTGGCTAGCCTATCAGGGAGCAGCTTCTCGTGCTGGTGAAGAACTAGAGTGAAAAACTTTTGAGACAGATTTGAAGAAGCTAGTTATCCTATAGGTCAAAAACATCGTCCCGAGAATAGGGCAATGTTTTTTTGTCCAGGTGTTTCTTAATAAGAGGTAAATACATTAAAGTCCCTATTCAAAGGGACCAACAAAATTGTTCTTAAATAGAGGTGTCTCAAAAAGAAAGTGCCATTAATTATGTTGAATCGAAGCACCATTTCCTCTGCCAACACATTAGTAAATATTTCAGTGGTCGATAATAAAATAATATTTAATCATAATATCTCATTAGTTTGTTTTTGTTTTGTTAACATCGCACTAGAATCAACACGAGAGCTATTGGTGACGGCCCTCGTAATTTTGAACCTCGGTCAAGTGACGAGGACGACATTTGAGTTGGCACCTTCCTCTCCTAACTTCCACATTATGCCAACGGAAGGACTTTGAGCCTTGACAGATTTAATTTGCATCAACCTCGGCTACACGGCGAGTCATTAATAGTTTTGAGGCTGGAACTCGCTCCTCGAAAGAAAAAAACCAGCCGTAAATCCGTGATTCTATGACCACTAGGCTAAATAATATCTAAATAATAACATCTAAATAGCCGGTAATTAATTATTTCTAAAATAATATCATAGTCTTCTACTGTCTTGAGTGGTGTGTTTACAATTAAATAGTCTATTTTAAGGAAATAAAAAAATATTTAGAAGGTGTTGTTAAAGTGCACATACACAGTTATTCTGTATTTGAAAGGTTCTAAATAATAACATCTAAGAAGTTTATCCGTTCAAGGAAGAAATGGTGGTTTTTATTTAGTTTATAATTGTTAGAGCCAACTAAAAATCATCTATTTTAGATTCCTGTATTCTATATGTATTTACCGGGTAAAAGTATACGGAAAGTTGCTGACGAACATCGTTATTTCTAAGAAAAGTGGAAATTGGGACATTTTTGCAGTGCCATAAAAGATAAAATATTTTGCTTTATACGCAATTTTTTATTATTGTAACCGAGTTATGCATGAACAACACAGTACATCTGTACGAGAAACCCAAGTTGATACAAATCACAAGAAACAGCTACCCAAAGTACAAGGGCCGCTTTTTTGTCAACCTCCGATAATAAAAAGACCATAGTTCAAAACAAGATAATTAAATTTGCTATCAAAAGTAATGCAAACATGATTACTTTTCCAAAACTACCGAGAAGGTTCAATCTTTGTCATATCGGAGGATGAGCTTTCCGGTCCCATCTTTGAAGAAAGTTGCCACTAGTGATATGAGAAGAAGAACCTGCATTTTGTTTCGAAGCTCCTCATTGGTTTGTAAACTTAGGCCCCTTAGCCAGTTCTTCAATTCAAGGAATGGAAGAAAATCCTTTGGCGCTAAGTCGATCCAGGTTGTACGCCGAATGATCGAACACATCCCATTTAAATTGCTCAGAAAGCTGTTGGATTACAGCAGCACTGTGAGGGAGGAAGTTGTCATGAATGATGACAATTCCATATGTCACCCCCCCCCTTTTTTTTTTTTTTTTTGAATAGGTCTTCTCAGTTGTCAGAATGTCTGACAATAAAGAGCTGCAATGATCGTAGGCCCCGGTTCCATACACTTAACAAGCAAGACGCCATTTTGATCCTGAAAACCAATAGCGATACCCTTCTGCTGATGAAGATTTGTTTGAACAGATTTGCATACTTGTCCCCATTCATCACGAATGTTGGTTCTCTCGTCTTTAAATTATCTAATCGTCTATAACACCATATAAAGTTTTCATGTACACTCGGCTCATTTTTCGGTGAATTTCTGCTGCACTATTTCGGGGAATTTCTGCTGCAAAGTACCGCCGAACTTTCTCTCCCTAAATGTCAATTGCATTATTAAAAATTGTTTATAAACATTTTTTACAGATGAAGCCAATTTTGAAGATTGTGGCTTCTGATTATGGTGACAGCTACTAAAATTCATCGTCGGAATTCATTAAACAATAATTCCATTAAACATTTAAAATTTAATAACTATTTAATCTAGGACCTCAAATAAAAGTGGCAAATATCCTATAACTTCAAACTGAACATAAACAAGGTTTCGCTATTAAATACCGCAACTGACGCTGCAACGGAAGAAGTATGTATGCGCCAATCGCCAGCACCGATAGCTGTTTAGCGAGAAACTTTCTCTTTCGAATGCAGTGCTTCTCGTTTCTGTGGTCATAACTGTATACACGCAGCTTTCGTTCACATTACAATTATTTTATTGTTTCGACGGAACAATGATAAGTGAGCAATGAATTGTTGTGAAATTTCACATGAAACTTGGAAAAACCTCTACTGAAACTTATAATTTATCAAAAGAAGTGTATGACAATGAATGTTTATCACGTGTAGGTGTTTTTGCGCGGTTTAAGCGTTTTAAGAGGACCTTAAAGATAATGCACATCCGGGTCACCCTCTCACGTCAAAAACGGATGATAATATCGAAAATATCAATGATCTGGTTCGATCTGACCGTCGGTTGAGTATTCTTGCGATTGCTGAGACTGTAGGGATTTACAAAGAATCCGTACGGCAAATTTTTCCACCAAGACAATGCGCAGGCTCATTCCACATTGTCTGTCAAGAGATTTCCAGCCAAGTACAGCATCCCATTATTTGACCACCCGCCTTATTCGCCGGATTTTGAGCTGCGCGACTTCTCTTTGTTTCCTAAGGTGATATGTGCATTAAAAGGAACAAGGTTCGAGTCCGTTGTAGTTGTGAAAGAGAAAGTGACATGCACCCTGAAGGAGCTGACAGGTGAAGACTTCCAGCACTGTTTCAAACAACGGAAGAGAGCATTGTAGGAATGGAGAAGGGAAAAAATTGAAGGTGATAATAAGTAAATATGTGTGACATCAAAATAAACTGTTTTACAGCGTCAGTCTAATTATTTAATAGCCACAACTCGCATTTCTTTTTTAAATCAAAAGACAAGATCTAAAAACTCGAATGGGCAATGGTTTACTCATTGCTGATTCCTCAATCTAGCATCGCATCCATTGGAAAATCTGCTAACAGGAAAATGTTTATTTCAGAAATTATTATTAACCTATTAATATTATCTGTACGGGTGAGGCCCCCCTTATCCGTACAGATAAATAACCCCCCTTACCCATAGTCAAGTTCTAATTATTACTAAGAAATAGCAAGATACCTGGTAAAAGTTTATTCTGGTTTTAAGGTATCCTTATGTCCGTAATGTTATCAATTGCAGCAATGGTTATTGATTAATTTGATTTCAAGAAGCTGTATACTGAAGAAATCCGCAGTGTGGAGAAGATAGAGTTCAGATCTGCTGAATTTTACAAAAACTATCTTCAAATGGTCCGGAAATCTGAACGAAAATCGCCGGCCACGAATCCGAAGCCATGACCACTAGGCTATCGCGGCCAGTTTTTATCTCGATTTAACTAAGAACAAAAAAAATTAAGTTCCTATCCCGATTATTTTTAGTAATAATTAAAACCTTAGGATACTGCGCCTTACTTCAATATATGGCTTTCTGATATCAAATAAATCAGCATTGATGTAGTTGTTATTTATCACATTATGTGCTTAAAAATCGAATAATTCAAAATAAATTTCATCCCAGATATCTTGGTTATTTCTTCGTTATAATAACTAAAACTTTAGAATGCTCCCTCGTATATTGAACTTTCGCTGACTTTTTTAACTTATTGAAAACCCTCTAGTACGCAGGAAAATTATTCTATTAATCTATTCATAATTATTCACACATTGAGGCAATTGCTTTCGTAACAATTCAGAAATTATTTTTATGATAAGACTTAAATAGCATTTCCTCCAGCTACTGCAGTAAAATGCAAGTTTTAGGTCATGCAACTAATTCTAGATTAGTAAATAACTTTGCACCAGAAAATATCGGATATTTTCAAACAAAAAAAAATTGTCATAAAAATATTGTAAAAGTTGGTCATGTTCGCATAATTCGTAATTCTGGATTAATATACAGCATTGTATAATCCGAAATAAATACATAGAATTATAGGGTAATAAATAGTGCCTTTAAATAAACAGATTTATAATGCAATGCTTAGGGCTCAGAAGTTTATGCACTAACTAAAAACATCCAGACAAAGTTAAAACGCAGAAAATAAAAATAAATGCTTACCCAAGGTACTACTGAATATCGCAACGCGTCAACTCTTTGTTTTGTCCCAAAAGAATAATCAAACTTATTTTCCGAATTGACAATAACGCCGACTAGTCGGACAGAACCAGAATTCTTAGTTTTTTCCCCCCTCTCTTCTCTTAGACACAAACAATATAATAGCACAGAAATGGCTTCTGAAGATGGTCTCCGCCGTCGATTATCGTTCGTCGCACGAAACCTAAAATTTCTAAGAGAACGAACAGTTTCCCTTAAATAAGGAAAGTCGAGAAGGAAACAAAACACTGATTGTTATTAAATACTCTGGCGAGATGCAAGTCTGGATTATGAAATACTGTACATCGAGGTCAAGTTGTATAAGTCTATAGACACTCCACTACTATACCGTGTTGCGACACCTTTAAAAGAAATTAATAGTTTTCGGAAACATGTTTTATAGGGGTAGCAAAATGTTCTTTTTAATTAATCGTTTAGAGAGCAATACAGAGTTGTTATTCCCAAAGTGAGGCTCCCGTCAACCAACCATTTTGATTTCGTGAACGTAATGTTAATCCTCTGAAATTTCTACTTGCCTTCTCAAACCAACCCCCCCCCCTTTTTTTTCAATGCAAAAAGTGCATCCGAAAGAACAAGGAATGATAAAGGTTTTTGCAGAATTACATTTTTCTCCTATTTTTAAAATATTTTTGCGTCTATTTGAATGATTCGTTTGTGGGTTTTTCAGTCTTAAAAAATACTTTAAAATGATTTTAAAAATCGGAGAAAAAATTAAATTCCGCAGAAGCATTCATTATTTTTTTGCTTTTTCAGATGCACTTTTTTGCATTCGAATAAAAAAAAAATAGTTCATATTTAAAAAAAAATAAAAGTAATTCTATTGAATTAACTTTACATTCAAGAAATCAAAATGGCCGGTAGAAGGGGGTTATAAGACATGTCAAATAAAGAGATGCAAAAGCGCCATATTTGGCAATTGATCGCTTGAGCATAGCTGACGGAAAAGTATCTGCATTCTTTTTTTGCGAGCTAACGGATCCATGTATGAGCCTACCCGTAATTTTCCGCAGAAAAAGTTCCGAAAATTCTCGGTTTATTCATGTAAATATTCCGTAAATAGCTTTTTCCCTGATAAAATGTTGCTCCTTCCTTTTAGATTAGATATTAGTTTTTTAGTTTAGTTTAGTTTATATTAACGTCGCACTAGAAGCAACACGAGGGCTATTGGCGATGGAACTCGTAATTTTGAACCACGGTCAAGTGACGAGGACGACACCTGAGCTGGCACCCCCCTCTCCTAACATCCACACCACGCCAACGGGAGGACTTTGGGCCCCGAACAGATTTAACGAGCATCAGCCCCAGCTACACGGCGGGTCTTTGGCGGCCAAGGATCGAACCCGCGACTGAACGAAAACCGCCAGCCGCTAGTCCACGACCTTGACCACTAAGCTACCACGGCCCATTAGATTAGATATTAGTGATCTATTTCAATCATGATTTTCCCAATTCATTCAGTGATTACGTTGAATTAACATTCAACAAGAACCACATTAATAATAAATAATACTCACATGTGACGAGAATGGAATCTATGAAGGCATCTCACTCTCATATCGCCCCATTCGAAAATGTTAAGACCTAAATAGATTTAACTTAGAGCTTCGAATTTGGATCTGACAGTCCTTGACGGATTGAATACTTCTTCATTAATGTCTCACTTATAAAAACAATGTGAGGGCTATTAGCCTCGAAATTTTGAACCATGGTCCATTGGCGAGGACGTCACCAGAGCTAGTACCCCCAACTCTTCTAACTTCCTCACTGTGCCAATATGAGAATTGAATTTCGGATAGATTTATGAATATCAGCCACGCTGGACGACGACATTCTTTGACGAAATAAATATTAGCACTTACGACCCGATACTTTTTAGTGTAATTTGAATATTGTAGACTCTATTTCGTAATTAAAAAAAATGAATGAAGAGAAAATACTTGAGTAAATAATCAAAAAATAATGACATTCTCTTTCGAAGACTAACTAATAAGGGGGAAATGGTGGATTTCACCATTGATTCATCTAAAGTTAAATCTGTTTGGTGTTATGATCCTCATATATGAAAAAAAAATGGGTTAATAATTCAGAATCATAAATTCAGATGCCAACCTCCTGATCTAAACGAAGCCTAGAATCAAGAAAAATATTGCATATACAAAGAAAATTTTTAAAAATAGTATATAATTAGGCACTTTTTTTTTCAGCAAAAAATGTGAACACTAGTTATGAGAGGAGAAAATAAAAAGTAGGAAAATAAGGATGAAAACTAAAAGGAAAACTTGAAAAAAGGGCAATAATAAAAATAACTGTGAACTTAAATGTATTTTCCCGACAATAATTTGAGTATACTTCAGTTGAAGTTCCACCATAGAAAATGCTTAAAGCGTTTATTTTGCAGCCAAAATTTAAAAAACAGTGAACCAACAAGTAACTGTTAATGTTTTTCAAGTTACATTATAGGAACAGAAAAAAGTTGTCATAAATGTCAAAAAATTACATTAAAATATTTTCAGGTCACACGAATGGTTAAAATTAAATTCCATTTTCTGTCTTGACTTATTTTGTGTGAGTGTCACAAACTTTTAACATCTTTTTTTGTATCTTCTCTCTAAATCAAGAATACCAAACTTAAAGAATAATTCAAGTTAAATAAGCATGAATTATGTTAATATGCATAGGAAAAAAAAGTAAAAAAAATTTACGTTTCTTAAAAAAAAAATTATTCATTTGAAACCGTACAATTATTTTGTACTTAACGGCATACGAGCAATAAGAGTAATATAGATTAGGCCGATTACAGTAATTAATCAGTGATAAGCATAGTACAGTTTATCATTAATAATTATGTTTAATATCAATTAAACATGATAAAATTCTGAGATAAAATATCGGGAAAAACATAAAATTAAAAAAAAAAAAAAAAAAAAACCTACAGCTCTACACATTGTGATTGCTTATTAAATGAGACAACGAATTTCTTAACGGGGAAAAAAAGAACTTTTTTCCGCGTTATTATTTTTTCTCCTATTAGAATAACTGCAGATTTTTAGAATAAAATTAACTCTCGGTAGCATATCCTCAAACAAAGATGATTAACATCAACTGCAGAAATATGTAATTTCCTGTAAGGAAAAGAATATAAATTTTGAATTTTTATTCCATCTGTGTATGTGTGTGTTAAAAATTAAAAAACTCCCTTTTTAAAACTATTGTTAAAAATAATAATAATTGCTTGGAAAAATATATAAAATTCAAATACAATAGAACCCCGATCCATCGTTTTTCATACGGTGCGTGAAAAAAACGATGAATGGGAGTTAAAGTCACAACACGAAGGAAACACTGTTTATGTGTCAATACACCTAATGTTTACGGTATGCTAACAAATAATTTCTTACTTCCCAAACTGTAAAAGAAATGAATCGAAATTGTGGAAAATTTAGTGATATTTATTTTAAAGAATCAGTAGCTTAATGCTGGTTTTGTGTTCATTTTTTGAATTAAACAGCAAATTCTTAAGATTTACTATATTTTTCTGGTCCTTTTCTGTAATTTCATATGCGCATAAAAAAGTTGGTGCAGTTTGAAATACCGTAATTGTGTCAGACAGACTTGTCACTGCAGCAGGCTCATCGGCATCAACATTATCCTCTGCTCCTTCGCCATTATTTTTATTTTTCGCATCAACACACATTTCTTCTGTGCTTA
This sequence comes from Nephila pilipes, assembly GCA_019974015.1. Taxonomy (NCBI): domain Eukaryota; kingdom Metazoa; phylum Arthropoda; class Arachnida; order Araneae; family Nephilidae; genus Nephila; species Nephila pilipes. Next base: position 204,599 of record BMAW01000875.1, on the reverse strand, counting down.
AGATACCGCATGTCACAACGCCTTGATCAATGGAAATATAATCACTTCATTTCACACCAGTCACATCCTCTGCTACACACAACCACTCTTCATCTGCATTATCATCATCGCCATGGCGAATTTTAAAACGTGAAATCCACTCATTTGATGCAGAAAAAGTATCCCTGCCATATGAGGCAGCTATTTCAAGCGCCTTCTCCAGAAAGAATATGCCCATCCAGAGGAGTATTTGAAGCAAGAGCCTGCTCGTACCAAGCGAAGAGAACTCTTTCCAACTAACTGTAAGAAGACATTTTGCTCTAGTTTTCCTCTTTTTTCTTTTTTTTTTTCAGAAGCTTACTTTTTCAGAAGTACTTAACAGCCTGTTCTCCAATTTCTCTCTTTTTCGAAATTATCAAATTCAAGGTTGAAGGCGGCACATCTAAACGCTTAGCTTCATCTATGATGTGAAGCCTTTCTTCCAATGCTCGGATTTGTTTTGTCATTCTTAAAATTCACAGAACGCATAAAATAAAGAGCAGACTGCATTAAATTGAAAGCTCACACTCTTGAACGACACTTGAGCTGGCGATCCCCTCTCCTAACTTCCGCACTACACCAACGGGAGGACTTTGAGCCTCGACAGATTTAACGTGCATCACCCCCGGCTACACGGCGGGTCTTTAGCGGCATTAAGGCTCGAACCTACAACTCGACGAAAACCGCCGGCCGCGACCATGACCACTAGGCTACCGCGACCTTTGCGAAAGAAGTAATTTTAAATAATTAACTTACACACACACACACACACACATATATATATATATATATATATCTTTTTTGATTAATATTGAGTAAGAAATGCATATGAAAAAAAAAATTCAACGTGTGTGTATGTGGTGTTGATCAAAGAAATTTCAAGTAAAGTCTTACACTTTTATAAAAATAATAAATAAGTATCCATGTCAAAATATTTATCAAAAAAAGTGCTTCTGTTTCGAAAAACGCTCTTAAAGAAACCAACAAAATGTTTTCACAATCATCACTTAATAGCATCTTATATAACCAGGCAAATTGCAGCAATGATTCTTAGAATTGATTGAAAAAGCTTTGAACTCCGTTACAGTTATGTCATGGTCTTCTGCTCCTTGATCAATTTTCAGCTTCATGTAACTTATTGTCGTATTGCCAAAACACCACAAAAGTAACCACATTCGCATAGCTATCAACTACAAAGTTGAACCCTTGAGCGAATAAAAAAATGACCAATCAGAACAAATTATGTGGAACACATTAAGTATCACTTTACAACATACACAGAAAATAATCTCATAAACACTTAGCACCTACCTGACAGTGTCGCTATTTTTCAATTAAATAATTGCATTCATATGTAAGAGAGAAAATATATGTTTCAGTAGAAATGAATAATTACAATTCTCGGTCGAGAGAACAGTTCACCAGCGGTAGGTTGAATCGATGCTATTTTAAAAAAATACCGTTTACGAAATTTATCTCACTAAATAATATTTAGCTATGATCTTAAAATTTTTCAACTATAAAGTGTAATATCAATTATCTATATATAAAGTGTATGTCAATTATCAGCTGAAAATGTAGTCCGAAACATTTCAGGGGCTTAGAATTTGCAATATTTTCTGTTTCCACCGTTATCGTAATAAAAGTCTTTGTATGTCAATTAGAATAAAAATGCTTCATTAAATAAGCTTCTTAAGATAAATTACTTTAAGAATTTAAGAGAACAATTAATTCAAATTGAAAAAAATTCTTTTATGCTTCTATAAATGACATTCCATTTCTAAAATCAAAAGAGATATGAAATAATTAAATGTAATTAAAAAAGAAGAGTTCACAACTGCTCTGTAATGGAACAGGGAATGCACGACTTTTTAGCCTTGTTCATTTCACAGACATACACACAAATTGTAAATAATTTCAAAAACAATGCGTAAAAAGGAACGTTTTAAGACATAGTTTATAATCAGTCTCATTTACTCTTCTGTGTTTTTAAATAACACGTTAATAATTTGTAAAAAGTGTTTATTTAAAAAGGTTTATAATTCGTAGTTTTTCAGCCAAGCTTAAAGCACTAGGGTTCTATAATTTAAAATGGAACAATTTAGCGCATTATCTTATTTGGAACTTATGAAGAACATGCTCATTGATACGTATTCTAAAAGAAAAAGGGAAGAGAAAACTATTTTTCATCAACGGTTTATTTTACCATATCTTAAAATATATGCATCAAAACATGAAACTTTGTCAAAATATTTAAAAAGTAAAAGGATAAAACTCACCTTTTCAGTTGAAATCTATAACTATCGTATCCAGCAAAAGTAAAAACTCGGTAACTTTTATTCCAAGGGCAAACGGTTCTTTTAATTCTACAATTTACTGAATAAGGCAGAAAGAGAGCTCAAAAATCAAGGTTCTTACAGTAACTGTTTTTAATTTCTTCCATACAAACATCCGGTGCAACCTAGAACGCGAATCTTAACATTTTTTTTACAAACAAAATTAACAAACAAACGAAAATTATTTATTTTTCAATTTTCGGAAATAATTCAATAAAAACGTATCGTATAAAATTCAGAAAAACAATTAACTTTTAAATCTCATCCGAAATATTCAAAATAACCGCTGTGCATAGAGAATTAAACAGTAGTTTCCCCCCGAAACTATGTATTTCCAACCCAAAACTAAAACTGAAACCTAAATTGTTACGCATCTTTCGCTCTAGGAAATAAAAAAAAAAAGGAAAAAAAAAAAAAAAAAAAAAAAAAACAAACCAAAAGGGGGGGGGGAACGAAACTCGTCCAGGCCTCATCATTGCAAGGGGAAATACCACCACAGGGCCCGATTCAATAATCCAGGTGCGAGCATCGTGATGTGGCCCACGTATTGAATGACGTCATTTAGAACAAATTACAATGCCGACATTGCAACACAGGTGGCAATCGCTTCGTTACTCTACAAATCCTGTATGAAAATCTTCTATTTGACACTTAATTTTTTTTTATCTTTTTCCATCCTCTTTAGCCTGTGTCAACGAATATATTACATAATTTCCAAATAATAGTAGCAGAAATGGAGAAGGATTGGTTACAAAGTAATAAAAAGAAGGTATCGTTCATATGAATACTGACGCTGGTAATAATATGCTTTGCGACACAAAAAGAAAGGGCGAAAAAAAAAAAGTTTTAACGACATTTCTCTCAATTTTTTTTTTTTTTTTTTTACTTCTGAAAGTCGCTATTAAATATCTGGCTCTCCGTTTGTTTGTTTTTATCCATGTTAGATAATGCAGCATTAAACGTATAATTACTACAACGTTACAGTAACGAAAAAAGTTTTTTTTTAATCGGTTTGTTTCTCTGAGTAAAATATGATAATGTTAAAGCTACCACATTTCTCCATCTTCAGAGTATATTTTGGAAGACAAAGTGATAGAATTTTATACAATTAAAATTAGTAATCATTTACAGATTCGGCTTCGATATTTAGAGCTAGATATGACACCGTCTCATGAAAAATTGCTGTAAGAAATTATTGTTAAAACTCTTTCGGAATTTTAATACAATTAATGATAAATATACGTTAGATAACTTATTTGGATTCCACGAGTCTCATCTCCATATCTTGTAGTCTTTTGGAGCTGAACTTCGGCTTCAATTGTTCAGAACTGCGATTTTAGATTGGTTATTTTTTAAAAAAATAATTATTAGAAAAAGATAATTAACTTTGTGAATTTAAAATTGCATGAAGAATTAAAGACTAAATGTATTAGTCAGGAAATTTTAGATATTTAGTAAGAAGAGAGATTTCTCTGTATAGCTACGAGGTAATAATAGCAGTTACTGTGGGGGCTTAAATATCTAAGAAATTAATCATTTATACGATTTTTCAGAAAAGTGGCTCCAAACGTAACTATTTCATTACACCCGGTGTCCTAAACGTTCCCGTATTGATGATTCCTAAATTTACAATATAAAAACAATGACTTTCAAACGGTCATTTTTATTCTAATGGCGAAGAGCCCACTTCTTATACAACATAGGAAAAAATTTTAACTTACATTTCAAATAAATGTTCAAAATATCCATCTTTTTCTAGGAGGCAAACCTAAATTCTTGCGCGTGGTTTAAGAAAGACGTTTCGATATGCTGGGAGTAACTTCTTGTATCCTTTTATTAATATGCCGATTATCAGATCTTCTATAAAATTATTATTTTCATGAATTTTACTCTTAAAATATCCCCACTGGAAAAATAGTTAGGGATTGTTCAAATCAGGGGAACTAGATTCTTGGCTAAAAGTAAACGATGTACTTAACCATACGAGTAATGAAACTACGGACATTCTACAGTATTTTTTATTATTATTATTATTATTTGATTCGGTGATTGTTTCATTAACGTCGCATTTAAAAGCAACATGGGGACTGTTGTTGACGCACCTCACCAATAGGAACTTCAATTAAGTGACGATGATGACATCTGAACTGGTACTTCCCTCTCCAAACTTCCACCCCACACCCTTTGGAGGACTTGGAGCCTATACATATCTCACATGCATCAGACTCGCTGCATTTCGGATCTTTAGTGGCATCAGGAACCGAACTAATGACTCGAAGTAAACAATGCCGGCCGCGAATTTACGACCATTATCTTTATGGTACCGTGGCCTCAGTAAAAGGATACATGAAGTCAATCCCAGCATTTTGAAACGCATTTCTCTTACTATGAGGGAGTATGAGAGCTAAAGTATTTTAATGCTGCGATAGCCAGATGTGGCCACGTTACGCCAAACAGAATAAAACTGTCCTTTAGATGTGAGAAAAATGGGGGGGGGGAATAAAAATTGGTTGACAAGAAAGAGAATCGAAAATAGAGAAAGATCACTAGGGTATCCAAGGGACGTGTCACCCGTATTGACTTAAGACAGTAAACCCCATTGGATGGGAAAAAATCACCAAAGTGCCTCAAGGTCATGATATCCGTACCAACCTAAACAAGACCCTAAGGTCCCAAACCGAGGCCCAATCTCCTGATATTATCCCCAGAGGGAAGTTACAATCCCAGACACTGGGTACCCATTTTAATCGCTTCTTATAATATACATGAGCTACATTGGGACTATTCCTTTGCACACGGTCACCTATGCACTAAAAAGTAATCCGGTTTTGGTAATACAAAAGGCTTTTCTTACATGTAGTAATAATAAAGGTAGTATTTTTTGCAATTAAGCGTTAGGATGCCTTTACATGAAAAGCACACAAAAGCATAGTATTACAAGGATTTTACTAATCCACTGTAAGGATTCATATCCGCTTGGTGTTCTGATAACACAGATTTCATCAGAACCTTATTTGGGACACGACCTTAAATATTTTCAGTGTCACCACTCAAACCGCAAAAAATAATAAAAAATAAAAATTCAAAATAATAAAAAACTGTACAACGCTTATTATAGTATACATAATCTGTTGTAAGAATTTGCAAATGATTATAAGGGAAAATAATTACTCTAAAAAGAAAGGTTCTAAAATTTATGTTCTTAGAAAATTCACAAAGATGTTTCTAACAGATTTCTGAATATGAAAAAGGAGGGGGGGAACTTCAATAAAATGATTATTAAGTCTAAAAATCCTGTTTTACTTGAAACAAATCATCTTCACCCTTATTTAATATATCCGGTGACTTTATAATTACTGGATCAATTTTATTAGTTAAAGTTAATCATGGGGTTCTTAAGTTGGTGCTGGTGATGAAAACTTAATTATTTTGAGTCGTGATCCAAATGTCTCGATTAAAACCACATGATCTTAGTATCCCAACTTCCACATGAGTAATTGTAAGTACAGCTATACTCAATGCATAACAAAAAACTGTCCTAGTGCTATATACTAAATAAATTTTTATCAAATCAAAAACGAAACCCAAAATTCTTCGGGCCGAACACCTCGCTGTTATGATGTGCCGCGGTAGCCTAGTGGCCATGGGGTCGCGAACTCGCGGCCGACGGTTTTCCTCGAGAAGTGGGTCAGAGCCCTGATGTCATTGAAGATCAGCCGGGATTGAAGCACGTTAAATAAGTCAAGGCTCAAAGTCCTCCTTTGGTGTGGTGCGGAAGTTTAGAGAAGGAGGTCCCAACTCAGATATTGCCCTCGTCTCTTGACCGAAGTTAAAAATTGTGTGCCCTCGTGTTGCTTTTCAGTGCGACACTAATTTTCAATCGCAATCTCTCGCCTTTATAATCCCGCCACAGCAGCTTTAATGTTTTGTATTTTTGATTGATCAATTTTGAAATTAAGTATATCTTTTTTTAAGAAATTTGGAAATATTAACGCTTAAAAAATCTTTTAAGGACATAAATTTTCTTGTTTAAGATTGTAACTGTTCAAAATAAATTTTATTCTTAAATATATTTGTAAATATATATATAAGTTACGTTCTTAAGCAAGGGATAAGAAAATAGAGGCATGGATTTTCATTCTTAAAACAAAGAATCATTCAAACGACTCTTTTCAATATGAGATAAATTTATTGATTGTTTATTAACGCGTCACACTTCGAAACAACACGAGAGTCAATGGCGATGGATCTTGTTATTTTAAACCTCGGTTAAGATACGAGAATGACACTTGAACTGGTACCTCCCTCTCCAAACTTTTACTCTACGCCAACGAGACGACTTAGAGTCTCGATAGACATAATATGTATCAACCCGGTCTGTAGGAGAATAAGGACTCGAAATCATGACTCGACTGAAATAAAGGTGGCCGCGAACTCGCGTCTGTGACCACTCGGCTACCTCGGATGCGAGACTGTATGATTGTTTATTAATAACGTCGAGGGCAATTGGCAGAGTGCCCAAGGGGACCGAGCTCACCCAAAGGGTTTAGAACTACAAATTGGTCTCCAGGGAGAATATCACCCTCTCACTCAGCATTTAAAGGTAAAAAAAAATTACAATAATAAAGTGTATGATATAACAGTATATGTTGGAAGAAGGAGATATTACACAATTTCGAAATTCAAAAGTAAATAAAAGCTTACTATGTGTTTTCAAAGTGGGAAATGTACGTGACAGGAATAAAAAATTAACAATAAATTTTTTTTGTTGAAACAAGACGTACGTGGTGTGGCTATTAAATAATGAGACTGAAGCTGCTACAGAAAAAGTATGAAAGCGCCAAACGCTAGCAACCGACAGCTGTTTTGGGAAAAGCCTTCTCTAGCGAATACAGTGCCTCTCGTTCCTATAAACAAATCCGTTTTGTCGAAGTCTTCGTTCGCAATGGAGTTATTTTTTTGTTTCCCCTGATAAAAGGAAAAGTGAACAACGAATTGCTGCGAAATTTTACATGAAACTTGGAAATCACGCTACTGAAACTTATAATCCATTGAAAGAAGTGTATGGCAATGAATGCTTATCGCGTGAACGTAATTTTGAGTTGTTTAAGCGTTTTCAAGATGACCGAGAAAATGTTGATGATTCATGCCCAGGTCACCCAAGAGGATGACGAGTGCAAAGGTTTCGTTGGTTGGTTTTATCAACGTCGCACTAGAAGCAATACAAGGGCTATTGGCGATGAACCTCGTAATTGTGAACCTCAAACGAGTGACGAGGACGACATCTGAGCTGGAACTTTCCTCTCCAACTTCTACACTACGCCACAGGAGCACTTTGAGCCACGACACATTTAACGTGCATCAGCTCCAGCTACATTTTAGATTTTAAGAGCATCAGGCGCACGAACTCACGACTCGATGAAACACCGGCTGCAAGTCAGCGACCATGAGCACTAGTGCATGGTCGCATTCAATATGAGAACGAGAAGTGAAAATTACCCAATTTTTTTTAAGTATCCAAATTTCACTCTGTTTATCCTGATTAGTCATTCAAGCATTGTCATCGACTTTCATGCGTAATATCGCTTTAAAAGAGGGGGCAATGTGAATCATTTCAAGTCGCTTCTAATTCAATCAAAACTGAAATTTTAAAATTAAAAATATTCGAAGATTTTAGTTATTGAATAACAAGCTATCTCGACATGTGACGTCGGGCTATTCGCGATTTTCGCTTCACTAACCTTGGGAACTTTTATCGAGTTCAGATGCATCATAGCCGAATTGAAACACGATTTCATCCCAACCAAAATTAAAAAACACGATTAGGTAAATTGGATGAAGATAGAAGTGAAGTGATTTAAATATGATACATAAAAGAAATAGAATTGATGGAAAATGAAGGGAGATAGAGGATAAGGACTTGCTGTGACAAAGAATTATTATTCAAATTGAAATTCTTTTTTTACCTTTATGGATTGAAGGAAGTTTTACTAACAGTATTAAGTTACGTAGTTAATGTCAAACAAAGTTGTCAATTAAGAGTGGACTGGTAAGATAAATTTCGTATTTAAATCATAAATTAAGAAAGCGTTAGGTTGCGATTCTAGAAAGAACGACATTAGGTATTCTACAGTGATAAAAAATAAAGATTTTGTTTTGTTCTAACGTGTCTTCATTTGGAGTTTAGTAGTTTTTGACTATGTATTAGATTGAGATATGGCACAAGAGCTGGGTTATAAAGGACAGACGTCACATATTGAATATCAAGATCTAATGCATTAATTCTAACAAAATTAAGCGCCTTTTTTAAAAAAGGGCATTTTTTAAAAATCTAGATATCAAATAAAACTTATTTAACAGAGGAGAGAGAAAAAATAACGCTGATATAATGTTAAATGGATTATAATAATAACCGCACTCAAATTAACCTTCCAAAAGGAATTTAATTCTTGGTCTTAAATATTAATTTATTATTCCGTAGCTGATACACACACGTGTTTACATAAAAATCGTTCGAATATTTACTCCATTTCTCAGAATACTCAGTCTACAGTGGCTCCCAAAATTGAGCATAATGAGAAATTAATGGGCATTTTTAATGGGAATGGTAAATCACTCTTATATTTATCCAAAAAAAATAAACATGAAGTTAATATAATAATAACATTGCTTGCATTTTCGGACTAAATGACACGAATTGATGTCTCAAAATTAAGCCAACACTTTGTAGAAACTGATCAGAACCTGATAAATTAGCTACCCTATTGTATTAAAGTTTTTGCGTTTAATACTGACATTGGATTTAGATCCTAACGCATAAGTTTCTTGTAGAAATATTAATTTTTAATCTACAAAATGAGTTCCATAACAGAAATTGCAATTCAAGTTAGGTCGTTAAAATGATTGAAGAAGGAAATTCCCTTAGAAAAATTGCAAAAGTAGTTCAGCGAAGTCACGGATATGTTCAAAAAATTCTCAAAAAATATAAAGGGTTTAGACATGTTAAAAATATTCTGGAAGAGGACGAAAGAAGATGCTGGATGACAGAACCAAAAGGAGGATCCTACGAAAAGTGACCAAAACTCTAAAGGTGAATGCTCGGAAAATTGCTGCAACCACTTCTTCTACGATACAAAGACTTGTTTCTACAGAAACAATTAGAAGAGTACTCAGGAAAGATGGTTTTAATGGACGTAGGGCCAGGAGAAAACCTTTCATTTCTAAACGAAACCCGGAGAATAGGCTTTCATTTGCTGAAAATTATATTTCAAGGTCTCCAGACTTCTGGACTCAAGTTATATTCAATGATGAGAGCCGATTTAATGTTTTTGGAAGTGATAGGTGATGCTATGTTTGGCGGAAGCCTAACAGTGACAAAATTCAGTACTTGAATATACTGAAAAATAATTTAAAGTAAAGTCCTGAAAAGTTGGGTTAGCGCCTTTGCGAGAAAACAAGTCTTGCTAAAAATCCGAAGCCAATTGGGTACGGCGAACCCTAGGGGCTTCGGATTTTTGATGGGTCTCTTCTGGACATTGGCCCTAATTCAGGTGCCGGAGTTTTCTCCAAAATGTTTTCTTTCTACATCCCTGTGGGAAGAGGTAATGTATTTGACGGAGAAATTGCTGCTATTCGCACAACCCTATCTCAATTACACTACCATCTGGATAAGTTCACAAAAGCTGTTGTCCTCTGCGATTCAAAGGCTGCGTTGCTAGCCATCGTATCTGATGAACATATCTTAAGGCAGGACATTTTGGACTGTCGTCGTCACCTCGAGAACCTGGCTTCTTTTGAGAAAACTATTGTCATCCAGTGGGTTCCTGCCCCCTGTGGGGTGCCAGGCAACGAGACAGCGGACTATCTGGCTAAAAGGAGTGCTTTGATTAAGCCGAATGTTTCTCGTCTTTTGCTTCTCTATACAATTAAGAACCTTATTAAAAAACCTATCAAAGCCCATGCTCAGGAGAACCTTTCCAATCGTCTATCTCACAAGGCTTGGAAGAATGGTGTTTTTAATTAGAGTAATGGCCCGAAACAGAGAGCGGACGCTGAATTCCGCCTAGCCAACGGACATGACTGCTTACGAATACATATTTTTAAATTCAAAATTGCTCCTTCTCCGGCTTGCACTCTGTGCAGCTCTGGTGAGGATATGAACTCCGCTCATCTGCTCCACTGCCCCGCGCTTCGAAAGTCTTTTTTTTTTTTCTGAACGTTACTGGGAGGCTAGAGACATGTTGGCTCAATGAACTTTGTTGCAGCATTTCTTGTTCTTATTTTATGTTTTGTTCCCTTGTAATTGTAATTGTTTTTTCTTTCTTTTTCGCTGTAACTGTTTATAATCTGCCATTAGAAATAAAAACAAAACATTTTCTCCCTTTTTTAGAACGAAGCAGCCCCACTGCAATCTGGTTTGGCTCCTTACAACAGGTCATCTTAAAAATTTAGGTACTCTCTTTTCATCAATTTGATTATTTGGATCAAGAAAAGGTTTAAAATCAGAACGCGGATGGCATCTTGGAACTTCGTCGTTTCTCTACAGTTTTCTTCTATACTTTCTACTTCAGATATTCCATCAGATAAACGTCGAGTTGTTCGATATGGTCCAAAGTATGGTTCAGAGCTTTTCGGACAATCCCATCTTTTCGCACTGGAGTAAACACCCAAACTAAGTCCCCTATGTTCTAGATGACTGGTCGATGTCTATAATTATTTCGACATTTATTATTAGTCTGAACTTCGAGAATGTGTAGTTTTGCCAGTTGTCGAGCCTCTTCAGCCTTGATGATAAGATGTTGCACGTAATTGTCATACGTTTCTGTATTGTTCCGGAGAATTATGTCTAGAGGAGTCTTAATATCTCTTCCATGAATAAGAAAGAATAGGCCTAATTCCATCATATCTTGTTATACTGAATAACATACGAAGATGCTATCTCAATTTCTTTGTTCAACATCGTACATGGACAGCATGTGCGCTAACGTTCTGTTAAATCTTTCTGTCAAACATTCAGTTGTCGGAAGATAGGAAGTCTGGCACAACTGATAATTATCCTTCACAATATTTGATAGAAATGAACGTCCTCCATAACTTATTATTTTTCTAAGAGTACCATGCTTTAATATGATTGCTTCGACAATGGCCAACGAAATTAGCAACTTCGATGGCTCAGTTGGTAATGCATTTGTGACAGTGAATCTCTATAGATAATCTGTACAAATAATGGTTCACCTATTTTCATTTCTGTTGATGGGTAAACGTCCTGGCAGATCAGTTCCAATTTCTTTAAAAGGTACATCAGCCGACTTTATCGGGTGAAGGTGACCTGGTAGAAGTTAAGGGGGAAATTTCCGTCTTTGACACTCTCTGGAGTGTAACACATACAGCAGTATCCTGCCCCAAAGTCCAAGCTAATAGCATTTTCTTTTTATTTGGTCGTGTGTCTTAACAAATCCGAGATAACCGGCATTTGGAGCATCGTGAAGAACTTTAAGAACTGGTCGAAGTTGTTTTATTACGACAAAAAGTCATTACTGTCCCCTCCCTGGATCATAGTTTCTTTTGTACAGTACACCGTTCCTCATTTTATAGCTTCGATATTCGTTATTTTCTTACGGATTTTAATTATAAATTTTAACTGGTTATCTTTCAATTGATATTTCCTGTAATTTGTAATTGACTTTAGAAAATAAATTTCGTTACTGTATTCGCTTTCTACTTTGGAGATATGTTTTCTTGACAAGACATCGACATCGGAATGCTTGCTGCCGCTCGTATAGACCATAGCTATGTCGTACTCTTACACTTCTTTCAGTCATCTGGGAAAGAATAAAGAACTTTAAGAACTGATCGCCATTCTATGGTAGAGTAATTTCTTTCGTCTGCTGTTAAGGACCTGGATGTAGAAGTTATTGGTCTTTCTCTGCCATCCTGGACTTGCAATAGTACTGCATTTATGCCATAACATTTCAAGATTTTTCTCAAGAGTATTTGATATTCTTGAAAATTCGGGGCGCATATTCAATGTAATCTAGATAGCAAATACAAATATTCCACTTCAGTCCTCGAAGAATAGTGTCCATCATACGTTCAAGCGTAGCTGGATCATTACACAACCCAAATAGCATGACTTTAAATTCATAAAAACCATCAGGAGTCACAAAGGCCGCCTTTTCTCTGTCTTTTTCATCAACTTCTATCTGCCAATAGTCTTATTTTTAATCCATAATTGAGAAAAATCTTGCACCAGCTAGGCATTTCAAAACATCATCAATGTGTGGCAGCAGATACACATCTTTTTTTTAATAATCTTGTTCAGTTTTCTATAATAGACGCAAAAGCGCCAATAACCCTTTTTCTCTTTTACGTACCCCGGATGTCCAAAATGGTAGCAGAGAGACACACTCTTGGCAGTTCCCCACATGTTTGCTTTAAGCTTTAAAACGGCGTTGTTTCTGACTGGACGTCAAAGCTGTTGCCTAATTTGTGTTGTATTCCATAGATCGTCAAATTCTTAGTTTGGGAGAGCTTCATGATTTCATAACATTTTATTGATCATTTGGACACACACACGTAGACATAAATGGTTCGAAGTTTTGAATCAGAAGGTGGGGTTAATTTCCTTCTGGAGACAATTTTATTTTCGACGCATTCGCAGCATCACCATTCTCTCAAGTTCTGTTCTCAAATGTTTTGTGCGTAATAAGCAATTATATATTCTTAGCATCACATGATATATCATTACAACTGTTTCAACATGTAATTGTTTTTCATGCTTTATTTTATATTTTAATGCACTCTTGAATTTCATGCAAATTTTATTTAGGTTTTCACAAAATCTATATATGTCGAATAAGTTTGTGTATGTGCACATCCATGTGAAATTTTCTATTAGTTATATTTCTGCTACAGGGAAGGTAGTTGTTTAATGAGTATTTAATTCTTAATCAGTCAATTAGGAAAACTAATTTAATTTATAATTTTAAGCTTACATAAAAAAAAAAGCTTGCATTTAGATAATTGTATCAGATAAAATGGCATTTCTCTCAAGAGGCAAGATCGACCTTTGTAACTTAGCAATAGAATTAAAAATTTCTGTTACTTCTGATAATAAAATCATCGATTTACGCAACAAAATCACTACGTGACATTCTTTAAGGATAATGAGCAGTTTGTCAAAGAAATGTTAGATAACATAGTCGAAGAACGTAAAATGCTGGAAGAGGAAATAATAAAGAAAATAGAAAAGGAGGACAAGCAACTAGCTGAACAGAGAGCATTTGAGCTCAAAAACCTTAAATTGCTTGCATAAAATTCTCTAACGTCCATTGATAACCCTACTCAAATCAATTCTAACCCTATGAAGCATGATTTGAAAACAGTGTTATCCACATTTATTCCTGATGCAGATGACATGTCATTGTTCTTAACAATGTTTGAAAGGCAGATGAAGTTTTTGAATGAACATGCAGATTTTTGGGTATCACATTTAATTGGAGTCCTTCCAAGTGATATTGCCAGATTGATAGCGAGAAAACCAGAAGAGATGTTCAGAAATTATGCCCATATTATTACAAAGATTTAAGCTGACAGCAGACCGATTTAGAGTTCTCTTTAGTCGGCATCAGAAACGGGATCCTTCCACTTGGAAAGATTTTTTGAGCTTAGAACTTACTTTCAAAGTTGGCTAAAGGAATTAGAAATTAATTCATTTCATAGGTTAACAGATCTCATCATTGTAGATCAAATTAAGAAGAAGTGTCCACCAGAATATAAGAATCATTATTTAGATAGTTGGGAGAAACATAATGATCCTGTTGTATTAGTAGTAAAGCTGGACTTATATGAAAATATAAAACCTCCTTCACAAAAATTGACTCCTCGAGGAACTGCTGGAGAGAATGCCATGTCTATTATTACACCACCTCGCCGAGACGGCCTTCGGAGGTGTAGGGGGAAGATGTAACACCTTAATTTAGCACTACCTTCCGTGTACTATTAAACGGTAGCCAGATGGCGCCACATGTTTTTTTGGTGAGAAGGAGAAACGCAAGCACGATTAAAGAGGGAGACTTTTTAGCAGAATGATGTTCAAGAATCTGTGTTTTATATATGTTTTGTATTCTGTCTTGTGTTGTGGAACGTGTCGAATATTGAATAATATTTGTTTCTGAAACCATTCCAGCTGTTCATTATTTTCTCCTGAAATAATAACAACATTGAAGGGATGCAAGCAATCATTTAAGGATAATGAATTCTTATCTCGACAACTAGCGTCGAACACAGGGTAAGCTTTCGTTGTAGATAATTCTTTAAATACACCTCTGTATGGTAGATAATGATTCTTCTTCACAATTTCATTGAAAGGAAGGACTCCATCTTTGATCCATATATTAAACACTTCATAATCATCAAACTTATTTTTCTTAAGCAATTTTTTGGTAGTTGAATTCAAACATTCTTTGCAGATGTCTTCATTGGAATTTAAAATGATATGATCAGCGACCCGTGGCAAACGAACTTCAAATCTACCCTCATTATTTACAGTAACTACTTCCTTAAAATGATTTAAAGCTGCAGTTTCCATTTCTTTCGCTGACTACACTTCAACAGGGTCTCGAATACCTAATGTCTCCAATCTCCAAAGATTTTCAATAATTGTACTTCTTACAAAAAAATAAGATATCAATGACACTGCAGAAGTTACATTTTTATCCGAATAATTTTTCCCTTATATTTTCCCCATAAAACGTCAACTAAATTTACTTTCGATTACAACTAATTTCGTATTCAAACGTTTAATTTTCCCGCTTAGGATGTTAAATTAATGATCTACATTAATATGGAAAGAAATATTTTCGCTTCCTAAAGCATCGTAATCAACATCACAAATTAATACCTTCGGTTTTTAATTCGTTAATTATATCACTAGGAGCAAATTCCAGGGGATCATTCGTTACTTCATCAATTTCTAAAGCTTCTATTATTACCTCGACCTTATCAAGAATATCTCATATTTTTAACCGAACTCTAGCACATTTTATCCGAGTTGGAATCTTGAAGCCAAATGTATGAATTAATAGTTCCTCCTCACCCACTTTATTAAAAAAAAGACAACTGTCTTGAAAGGTTCTTCTGATTAAATGATCGTTGACTATCTGGATCAAATAGAGAGCGAATTACTTTACTCGATAATTTTCCAACCAACTAAACAGAAGCAGTTTGCAATAATATTTTGTTTTCTCCATAGTTCACATAATTGGAAACCGTGCAATCAAAATTATTTTGTTCAACGCTGACATGTTTTGAAGCTGTGTTATCAGTTTTAGAAGATTTCAAAGTCTCCGTTTACTTATTCTCCCTTTTAAAACCAAGCGCGATATTATGCATTTTCGAGCAAAATAAACAAGAAAAAGAATTCTTCTCGTCATGATTTTTTAAACGATCTCCGGGTATCAAGCGAAGAAAACATGACAAAATTCTTTTCTTTCATTAACATTCAATACATTACAATTTTCGCTTCCATGTTGTTTATTCTGACAGAATACTGATGAATTATTTGTCGATGTCAGTAATTCTGTATATTTGGTCTGAAAAGCACCCTTGAAAAGCTGTTTTTATTTCGCTTATACGATTACTTATCATTAACCCTATTCCTTCAGTATGTTCCGATATCTCTCAGCGGTTTTATTTCTATTTGTTTTAATTCTGATTTACGTATTTGAAATGCTCTTTCGCGAGATTCATTTTTATTCCGCAGGAAGTTTTTGAGAGTCTGAACATCCCATTTTTCGTCATTCTCTTGAATGCGAGTAAATTCTAAAGTTAATTCACAACATAGCAATTTTAATAATATTGGACAAAGTAAATAACTATACGTATTCTCAGTGACCCCTAAAGTTTCTTAACTGCGATTCACATTTATCACATAAATTATGCAATCCACGGATTTCAGATATATTCTTAATAGGAGATATATTCAATGGATTGTTTTAATGCACATGAATCAACATATCCTGATTCCCAAAACGTTGCTTCAAAGTGTAATGGCAGCTGCATAATAATTTCTAAAACCACTTAGAGCATTCTCCACGTAATAACAATTTTAAACAGTTGAACTTGTCAATATCACTTTATGATTGTTTAATACGTTTCTCGAGTTTAGTTTCGAAATGAATAATTTCATCATCATATTCCAAACATGTATTGAATTAAAAGCGACTCGAAACGATTCACATTCCCCTCTTCCAATAAAGCGATATTACGCATGAAATTTGGATATTTAAAAAAATTTGGACAATCTTCACTTCTCGTTCTCATATTGGATGCGACTGTGCACTAGTGGTCACGGTCTCGTCTCTAGCGGGTTTCGTGGAGTCGCAGGTTCGAGCTTGATGCCACAAAAAACCCGCCGTGTAGATGGGGCAGATGCACGAAAAATCTGTCGGGGCCCAAAGTCCTCCCGTTGGCGTGGTGTGGAAGTTTAGAGAGGGGGGTGCCAGCTCAGGTGTTGTCGTCACCAATAGTGTTGCTTCTAACACATCAATCAATAACTCCCGAGACTAACATTGAAAACAACATTTTTTTTGCAAATTTTTTTTTTTATTCATCAACATAACACCTTTTGTTAATCACCTTTTAGGGTGATACAATCGTTCCAACGCTTTTCCAAATCTTTTCTTTTTTTTTTTTTCCCGCAAGAAATCTTTTTTGTTGTGAGTAAATAGCGATAAACAGCTTTCTGAATCATCGACTCGTTGCTGTTTTTGTTCCATCGAAAGCAATCGCGGCACCCACTTGGAAAAAACCTTTTTCATTTCACTTTAAAAAACCTTTTTCAGTAAATACACTTCCATATGATATCTGTGTCATCTCAGCAATCTCACGGAGCTTCACTTTACGATCTTTCATTATAATTTTTGTCACTTCACTCACATTTTCCGGTATAACGGCTTCCACAGGTCTTCCCGAGCGTTTCGCGTCATTTGTGTCGGTACGACCACGTTTAAACTCGGCAAACCACCGACAAATCGTTGCTTTTGATGGACAAGAGTCCGGGTAACATTTTTCAATCCATTGTTTCGCTTGCACGGTGTTTTTACCCATTAAAAAACAATGTTTTATCAGAACACGAGAAACTCGGTTTTTTCCATTTTTTAAACAAACTACAAAACGACTTTACTCCAACCTCGATAACTCGGCTGTTTCTGGTCCGATCGACTTAAAATTTTGACACGTTTCAAGCAAAGGTTAGTACTCTAGAAAGACCTGGTTACTGGTTTACTACGAGCGCCATCTCTGGGTTAGTCTCGGGAGTTATTGATTGATGTGTTAGTGCAAAACCTTTCATGAGATTAGCCATTTTCTCGTCTTCTTGCATAGAGGAATTCACTTTTTGGCACAAAACAAGTATATTCTGGATGTATGACTCGCACGTCTTGCTATATGTCAGAGCACATGTAATCAAACACCTTTCAGCTTGGCGTCTTAGATTTTCTGCCCGGCAAAACTTATTATTCAGGTAGTTTTTGAACTTGACAATTTGGGAAAGTGTCGATATATATATATTATCACACCATAGTCTGGCTGCTCCAGCGAGGAGAAGATGATGCTCGTCGGACACCCACACATCTGTTCATTCCAGCGATTATAGAATCTTACTGGCTCCGGGACTCCCTTTTTTTTTTCGGATGAGCCGAATATACCAATGCAACAAAATTACAGGAGGGTGAGGGGACGATTCGGAAGCATTGCTCGGTCAGAAGGCTTTCATCATCCGGTTGAGGGCGTTGTGCGAAAAGCTCGACTACACAACGATTTCGCTTGAAATCAGCATTTCAGAACTAGTCACTGAAGTTGTAGGATAGACGAATTCTCAGACGTTGACTTGGTCGACATTTACCTCGCGTATGGAGCTGAAGATTGTTATTGGCGTGTTGCTCTGCGCGTGCAACTTCCTACACAAAGTCCTGACCTATTACACCAATGGAGTCCGACAGCACCTAAACATTACATTTAAACACCATTGGATCGGCTGTGATAGTCTGGTTCATTGGCCTGCTAGGAAGTCTGACCAATCATGCCTGAACTTCTGGGGTCATAAGAAGTCATTAATGTACGATACCCCCGTCGAATTAGTTGAAGACCTAGTCGCTCGCATCTCTTTAACTGTCGGGGAGATAAGAGACGCGCCAGGAGTCTTCCAGAATGATAGGGATTCGTCAAAATAAAGCCTATGTGAGTGCTTGTCGTCGAAATTTTGAACACTTATTGCAGAAAGTGCGCTTTTATCAAAAGTCAAATTCATCAATAAAATGCTTTTTGTTACACGAAACATGTTGCTGATTCTGATCATGTCTTCTTTTAACCCTAACTCGCATCGAAGTCATATCCGCCCTTACAAAAGCTATGCAATTCCGAATCGTCTTTGAGTCCCCAACACCTCCTGCAAGTTTGTTGCATTGGAGTGAATCGCCCTGTATAATTATAATATAGAAAAACAAATTATAAACAGTCATAAAAGATACAACATAATACAATAAAATGAATATTTAAATATATATGCTAAATAATTATATAAAATTCAAATAAAATAATATGGCTAGAAAATCATTGATAATATGAAAAGCAAACTTCTAAATATAGATACAAAAAAAAAAAAAAAAATGCAACAAATTCCAAGAGTATGAAGGGGTGATTGAATGTATGAGCCTATATCAAACTCAGATCCGAAAGTTGCAAATAATCCAGGACCGCTTGGAGTTTAAAACCTCATTTATTTGTCATTTAATAGAGCATTGCGGAATAAGAATATCATTTTCGTGCACCATTAGAGCTAAAGTACTAAATTAATAAGTTGGAAAGAAGAAAATCCTTGCAGGTCCAAGAAGTAAGAATAAATCATGAGGAAGACAGCTTGATATCGGCATGGAAATGGAAGGGAATAATTTCTTTTCTTCTTCTGCTGTGTTCTTCTGATGGTTGCGCTGGTATAAATTGTTGGCCTGCCTGAGTAGGCCTTTGATAAATAATTTAATGCCACTAACAGATAAAGTCAAACTCTAATATTTAAAATTATAAATTTATTTACACGATTATATATACATATTTACAACACTCTTTATTAATAACATCACTTTCTAAACCGAAAGTTCCAGCATCATAGTAATGGTCTCATTCACCATAGCCAAAGTCCAAGAAGAAGCCAACATTTCATTTGGCCATCCAAGCAGCTGTCATACAGCATCCAAAAAAGCTCATTACACTAAGATCTCCTTTATATATATCCGGAATCTGCATTCGACACCGTCAACTCGACAGTTAAGAATCGGCATTCAATGAAAAATAACTTCATATGACGTAACTGAAAAATACCGTCGAATGCAAATTCCCGATTCCATTGCCAGATGTGTGGGATGACGTCATATCGGCAACACGTAATTCCAAAACATTACCGCGATATGACAACATAAATACTAATACCACAGGTGCGCAAGCAGAATACTTGTAATAATTTGCACAACTGTGCGCATGCAGAGATTAATTGTTCTAAAACGCTGTCTCGTGGCAAGGTAAGAAAGTGCAAATGGTTGAAGGTAGCCTCATGGCATAGTGAGAAAGTGATAAGCGATTCAAGGTCACCACATACAGAACGGTTAAAAAGGAATTCTACATTTTCCTTGCCGATAAGAATGCTGGTCTGTCTGTTCTCCTGGACCAGTCAGAATTTTCTTATCATCGACGTCCACGACCGAGTTCATTCTGAACCAATAGAAAATATATCACACAAGATTAGAACAGACCGTTTCAGCGTTATTGGATCAGTTATTACTCCTTCAAACGATTAGTTCTATCTGCAAGAAGATCCAGAAGTTGTGTGGAGCAAAATAATGTATGGATTATTTACTTGTATACAGTGATGGTAAAATAATCTTTGTACTGTAAAGAGAGACAAGAAGTTTTGGGATAAGGTCATTATAATACGTGAGCATTTTCCACAAACACATTTTTTACATGAGGAACATATTTTTGTGGTTTTATTATTTTTTTTACAATATCTAACTTGACACGTCTTCTATCCTTCACAAACTGTAGCGTTATCTGCTGAAGTTCTCTCCGTAGTTTTAGTTTCATGCTCCCGTAAATCTCGAAAACTGGTGGCCAGTTCATATTCCAACAGAAATAACAATTCTGATCACAATATCCTTTCTCCGGTTGTTTGATTATATAAAACCCAGGCATTTATCGCAGCAAAATCAAGAATGTTGAAAAATACTTGGACAGGCCATCTATGGATTTTGTGTGTATTTTTTAGTCAATCAATCCACAATATTAAGAGTTATTTAAAAAAAAAAAAAAAAAAAAAAACTATAGTTTCAGGTATACATTTGCCCGATTTATGCTTCGGACTTGCTATGAGAACTTTTACGTTTGGTTCGCTTTTATAAATTGTCAGAGTACAATTAAATTTATAAAACTGCATTAAAAAATATGTCATTTTGTCTCTCTTGTTTCGCAAATTTCGGTTATTCCCTCTTAATCACGCGAATAGTTCCCATTAAGGTAGTATTTTTTACAGTTTTGAAATTTTATAGAATACTATAGATAGAAATTAGTAGTAAATATGAGATTTCAAGCAGATAACTTCATAAATTTCCCAACAGTCAAAAGTCAGCTCATGGTAAGATTATCAAGGAGGAAAAAAGACAGATATTGAACAATTATATATAAGTAGATATATATTATAAAAAAAATGTGCTTTAAATTCAGGAGAACCAAAAACCTTGAATTTAATAATTTTGATTAAATTCATTGTCTGTTCTGATATGTTTAGTGTTGTCATTTATCTTTTTTACAACATTAAATATAAGTGGCTTAACTTTTTTTTCTTCTTTTAAGGGGGTGAATGTTCCCTTCTCATAAAAATCAAAAAGTACTTGTATTTGAAGATAAATGGCATCATTTAAGATAAATCGTTGTTACCATTGCGTGCCACCATCTGTTAAACAAAGCCGAAACTAATTTGACACTGATCCAAAAGTTAGTGATATAAAGTTCTAACTCTGTTTACCCAAATATCTAATTGTTTCTTTCACTTAATATGAATTAAAGTTTGCGACAAATTCATTATTTATATTTTTATTCATCAATGCATTAATTAAATTAATCCTTCTCAATAGTTCTACATTTTTTTGGATGAAATCTGCAAATTTTTTGCTAGTTAAATGAGATATAATATTATTCCTTTTCTGTAACTAGAGCTAAAATGTTTTCTGTTCAAACTATTTGAAGAAAATGAGATAACCAACATGCATTAAATGTCGATGGTTTAGTTTCTGCTCATCTCTCATTGGTTTATCTTCTTTAAAAAATATGGGAATCATGACCCCAATCTACTCGTCTCCTGGTCATCTTTCTTTTTCCATGGATTATATTGTCTTTGGTAAGCATGGGTGACAGGCCTCAGTGATACCCCAGCGATTTTTCCATATTTTCAAACCTTTTTGCCAACCAATTCATATCCCTCCCTCCACTTTTAAACGTCTAGATCACATTTACACCTTGTTAGGCATAGCATAGTCATACCTTGCACCATTACGCTCCACTATCATTCACTAATATCCACTGAAGCTTCAGAGGCTGAAATTCTCTAGACACGTACATCATGACCATATCCTAGTGATCTTTTCTTTCCCTTGGATTTACTGTCTTTGATAAACATGGATGACACCCTTCACAATGCCCTAGTTATACTTCTATATTTTCGATCTTCCTTCTTGGCAACCAATTTACTTTTCTTCTGTTCAGATTTATAGTTTAAACAAATGTTGTCATAGCTAGAATGGATTTCGCTATAACTATCACTCCACACAAGTTTTTGACTAAGTTCTAATACAATCTTAGAAAATTACTTCCATACTTCAATATGAGTTTTATATTCATTTTCGAATCTTTCAAAAATGATTTTGAGAAATTGGTGCTTAGTTTAAAAATTTGGATCACTCCTAGTATTAATAACTGTAAGTACAGTATGGAATTAAAAACTATCAAAGTTTTGTCAGTAACCTGGTCATCAAAACTTTGGGGCTCAATTTTTTCCCCATCATGTAGTTTTAAATTTCTGGATTAAAGCAAAATAAAACTAACCCCTAATCATGGGGATCGCTAGTCCTAGATATTGAATAATCCACTCTTTTTTTCTTTTTATTCAACTGTCAGAATACCGTGGAACTTATTAATATTTTCCAAAATTTGAGAAGTTGAATAACAATTTATTATCGTTGGTTTTATCTGATGATAAAACCAATGTCTAAAAATGTGTTTAACAGATTACCGCACAAATGAAAGGTAACTTTAACAGATTGCCACACATATGAAGGGTGATATGTTGTTCAGAAGCATTAAATACTTGAAGAAGTATTTCATTTATTTAAATGTAGGTTCAAAATACTTTATCTCCAACTTTCAAATGATTTAAAATTTGGATTTTATCATCTAGATAAAAACGTTTTAACTGTTTTTTCGCTATTGAATTTTTTCAGACGTTATGAAAACCTAGGGATAATTATCATTCAAATAAAAATATTTACTAACAGTATTGCATAATATTGTCCAATTACAATATCACAAATCAAACAAGTCAAAAAAAAATTAATTAAATAATTTTAACCATACTATTATTAAACACTAATCATATTCAAATAGAACAATACTCTATCCCATTTGTTCCTATACAGAGATATTCTTTAATAAATGAAACTGATTAACATGTATGTCCACAACAAAAAGAGAATTCCCATTAATTACAACTGCTAAAATGTAATGTACAGAAAAAAAATGTTATAGATCATTATTTTTTCAGACTATAGAATGTTATTGAATGTAAACTGTACTAAAAGTGTATTTTGTTAGAGGAAAGCTATATTGCAAATTTTCTTTCAGTGTTATGAGGAAACTGTGTGACAGGAGAGATGGTTTACTGTATACAAACTTTTATTTAAAAAAACGGTTTAATTTTTAACATACTTGCTTTTTAAAATATAATAAAATATTTTAATAACATAATAGATACATGAAAAACATTCCCAAAATGTAATCTTGAAGAAATGAATAGTTTTCAGCAAATAGATTAAATTTTTGTGCAAGATTTATTTACAAAATGCATCATAAAGATTGTCCACTAACACTTAATAAATCAAAACAGCCAGTGCCTGCTTGAGGCATTTGTCCTACAATGATATTTGCAGATGGAGACATCAAACGATCTTCTATACCTGTAGTTAAAAGAAAAAATCATTAACATTAATATCAAAATACAGATTAAATCAAATTATTTCACTTTTTAATACTGTAGTATATAAAGGCAATGGTTAAAATTTTTCAATCATATACCCTTTGATTCCTGCATTACATTTCTTAACACAAACTGGCAAGTATTATTTTAAATACTAATCAATACATCTACAACAAAATAATTATAGATGTAATGAATTTACATATCTCGGTAAGGAAGTATCATTGTATGTCAAAATATGCATAAATGTACAGCTATCAGATCAAACTTTGAAACCAGCCAACATGACCTAAACTTTGTATCATTTTTTTTATATCTATAAAAGGAAATATCTGGATAAAGTTTATTAAGAATACATTCATAGCAGAAAATAACTTTCTTTGAAATGTTCAATAAAAGATTATGAATTGACATTTCACACAATACACAACCGTTGTAATCCATTTTTGCAAGGAATGAGCACAAAACAAACCTAAATAACATTATCCTAGCAAGAGATTAAACAATTTCTGATATGCAAATCGAGACATTACATCATCTGATGGCAAAGCAAACATTTTGAGCAAAGTGAAAATTTGAGTGAAATTCTACAACACTCAAAATTTTATTTCAGTGTGTATCAAAACGGTCCATTACGACTCTAAAGCAGTGCTTTCCAAACTGTTTTGACCCATGGACCCCTTTTTATAGTCAAAACTTGACCACGGACCCCCAAGTGAAATGTGAGTAGCAACCATAAATCCCCACGAGCACTAATTTCTAGTCGGTTTCTTTTTGTGTGTGTGTGATGAGGTTCATAATGGCACTGAATCCATGTTCTACCAAATAGGAAGACTCCCGTCTTCCTATTTGGTAGAATGTGGAGCATTCAACAACTTCTGTACAATAACCTATAATGAAGGATATAAAATTAGGATTTGTTTTTTGTATCCAGAATTTGTGGTATTCTTGTTCAAATATTGGTTTAAGTTCCTCAATTATGGATATTTTAATAAGCTGCTCCTGTATTAGTATGGATACATCTATATTTGGATCTAAGTTTGTCCACACATAAAAGGTTTCAACACTCAGTCAGGAATATCCAAGTAAAGAATGTCTTCAAATCTTTGGTTCAGGTATGCACAAAGAGCCATTAGGTATTGCCAGTAAGCAAGCAATTCTTCATCTCTATTTCACAGATTTGAAAGATTTTGAAACTGATAAACATTCTCCTCTTCCCAAGTTTTGTTCAAACAGAAAAGTTTTGCAACAAACGCAGATATTACGCTTTAGTTTTGATTAAATTTGATTAGTCATCTTGTAGTTTCAAATATGTTTCTTTAAATTTGGCAAATAAATCAGTCATATAGGCTATGTCATTTTTTGAGTTCATTAAATTGTGATGCAAATTATTGTCTTTGCTTTCCAGGAATTCCAACACTAAATAAAAGAGCATATAAAATCGATTAAAACATGCACTTTTAGATAACCAACATGCAATTGTTTACTACTTCACGTGCTTTTATATGTAAAGTAGTAAACGATTATAATCATCATTTCTAAACGAAGTTGAGCAAATAATCTCTCATTGAAGGCCTTCCTATTGACTTTATTAACTGCTCTAATGATATAATCTAGAAATCCATGCAAACATTCACTAAAATCTTTTGGAATTAAATGATGTCAATGAATAATACAATGTACTGAAAATACATTTGGTATAGCTTGTTTTAAGTATGCCAGAAAATCTCGGTATCTTCCTACCATTGCAGGAGCACTTCAGTAGCAACAGAAATGATTTTTTTCAAAAGTACAGCTTTACATCAAAAAATCTTTTCAATTCAATAAATAACATTTCACCTTTCATATAGGTTTCCAAACATTTAGCAAATAACAATTCTTATCAAAATTATTCATCTTTTATAAATCTTACATAAGCTAAAAGTAATGCTTCATTTTCTGTTAAAGTGGACTCATCAAGCTGTATAGAAAATTCAGATATTTTTAAGCACTTACATAAAGAATTTTCTACACACTGAGCCATTTCATCAATCTTTCTTTGTACAGTAATGTTACTCAGTGGATTTTTTTTTTATAATGTTTTGTGCAACATGGTGCATATTACCTCACTTACAGCTGTTAAAATAAGTTCTTCATCAATAGTGTATGGTATTCCGGATTTTACAACCAAAAAAGAAATGTTATAAGAAGCAAGCAGTCTATCCTCATCTCGCTTAGATGTTGTCCCTATGAGTTGTTGAAGTGACAGTGTTTTCAAAAAATTATCTGACTGTTTGAAAAAACGTTAAATCCTTATTTTTTGTCACTTTATCACTATTTACTAAATGTTCCTTAAGCTTGGAAGGTTTCATTGAATCATTTGACATAGTTTTATTACATAGAAGACACATAGGTAAAGTACTATTTACTGATGATGAAATAAAGTAATACTTCAAATATTCAACACTGTGCTGTTGTAATTTTTTCTTCAACTCACTCATACTGTTATCTGTTAAAAAGGGCAAAAAAGGATATATAAGAAAATTTGTGTGTCAAATGTTTTACTTGCAGCAAACCATTGTTAATTATTAACTTTTTCAATGGAATGCTTCAGTAAAGCAATTTGAATTAATTATTTGATGTAAGGATAAAATTTCATGTAATTTTTGAATAAAATATAATTCTTAATAATTAACTTCTTTCAAAAAACATCTGTATTTAAAAAAAATAACGATCTCTTCCTAAGTTTTTAATAAAAAAAAAAAAAGTAAATTGCTTTTTTTATTATTATTTTAATTTTTCAATATAAAAAAGGATTACTTTTTCCTTTTTCAATATAGTTAATAAGGGATTACTATATTGAAAACTTGCGTGGACCCCCTGATGTTGTTCAGGGACCTCCAAATGAATTTTAATTTTCCACGGACCCCCTGAGGATTTGTAGGGACCTCTTTGGGGAACCACTGCTTTAAAGTATTATTTGGAAGAATCTATGAAATGACCAAAATTATCAGTTGTTTAAAAGGAGGGCAGGTAACGTGGAAGCAGTGAGACATGTAACAAAGCCATAAACATATAAAAACTGCTTCTCAAGATCAATATATGGCAATAACTGCCTATCATAACAGGAAGTCTACTACTTGACAGCAAAATTCAGAGCATGCAACCGCCAAAGGAACTGTTACATCATGATAAACTGTATACAGAAGGCTTTTAAAAAAAGACCAATGTGTGTGATATGTGTTTCTCCATCTACACAACAAAAGAGGAATAATTTAATACTGTGAAGAATATCAGAACTTGAGTGAAATCCAATGAACTCATGTTCTCTTTACTGATGAGTAGAGTATTAATTTGACATGATTTTAAATTATGTTAAATATTTTTACATTAGAAAGAAGTCAGGAGGGATCTTTCTTTGAGCTTTATGGAATGTGACTATTTCAATAGGGCAGGTGTGATAGCATAGAGAGGAATAATATAGATGGACATATATGACCTTATGCATTTTGAACAAAAAATATATGACTGGTCAAACATATTGGGATGAGGTCTTAGAATTTTATACAAGACATTTCAGAAGTGAATGTGGATCGGATCTGTTATTTTTGGACAATAATATTTGTACACATATTTGTTAATGCCATTAATTAGCCAGGAAAATCTCCTGATCTGAAACCAGTAAACATAGAGGACCTAAAAAAACAGTAGCATGGAGGTATCTTACTCGTGGAGATATAAATGCTCTGAAAACTAAACTGCTGGAATAATGGAGTTAACACACTCCATTCCCTCAAAACTGTGACATTAAGACATGTTGTGATAAGTGTGTACAAGTAAGGGGCAATTACATACTACATTAAATTCATAACCCTTAATTTTTTCTAGATTATTCCTTTTTTTTTTATCTGAATACTCCTTATGATATATTTCTATTTTTACTGTTTCATGATACAGTTTTATATATCAAACATTCTTACATTTCTTTCCCTTTTAGTATTTATATGTGAATGATATGTAGCATTCTACAACTATTCATAAAATTATAATTCACGGTTTCTGATAAATCTGCATGAAATTTTATGCATATAAAGATAATTTAAGTACATTTCTTTTGCTATGGTTCCCATTTTCTCATGGGGGAAAAAATTTGATTTGACTTGATATCTTGACTTATTCTTAAGAAATATGTCAAGATACAAAATTTATTTAATAAAATAACACAAAAAAGGAATTTTTAAGAATCTCATTGCAATTTTTTATGTGCTATAATGAATGTTGTATCTTTTCATAGCTATTTGCATATTAAATTATTTAAAACAGAATTGTCAACATTCAAATTTAAAAAAAAAAAAAGATGGATTTAATACTCGCATATTTAAGAAAAATCCTAATGATTTAGAATATTTTCTGCAAATAAGCTTGCCATATTCAAAGCTCTTTCACAGTCCCAGTGGAAAATAAGTTATTTTTTTTTAAAGCTGCTAATTTTATTTGCAGAAATATAAAGAACTTTCAATTCAAGGTTTGCCTATTTAAATAAAAATAAAATTTCCTAAAAATTTAATTTCTTTTATTGGTATTCACATATCCAATTAAAGCCACTTTTATGTCCTCCTTTTTAAATCATTGTAGTTGCAGTGGTTTGAAAAAGAGGAAAGCCAGATTTCTTTTGTAAAACTTAAAATTTATTACAGAAATATTAGATAGGCAAAGTATCATTTCATAACCAAATGATATTATTTATATATATATATTTCATCAAGGATTCTCTGGCTTCCTCTCCCACTTATAATTTTTTGGTTAAAAAATTCTTTTGGGCTTCTATACTCTCTTCTGTTTCCAGTATGCATCTGCATTCATTCTACCTTTTTTTTTTTTTTTTTTTTTTTTTTTTTTTGCTTATGGATGGATCATTTTATAGAAGCATAAGCAACATTTATAATTATGTTTCCAGTTATAACATTATGACTTTTGACCATGTAAGTAGTACTAGAAGCTAAAAAAGAAAAAAAATGCAATAATTTGCTGTTTCATAAATGTATTTGTTGGAGTTTTGTTAAATTAAAACAGCATAAGCTGGAAGTATTGTGGAAAATGGTGGAATTGAAAATGATGAATCAAATTGTAAACTAACTAGTAAATCTACAGATTGATAAGATATGTACATTATTATCCAAGATGACTTTTCATATTTGTTTCCTCTATTAGTATTTTGAGCTATGAAATCCCAAACAATATAAATGGCTGGGAGAATGATTAGAACAATTGAAAGTCGCTTTGTCAATGTTGGTGCTTGGAAGGTTTCAATTACATATTGCGATTGAAATACCAAAAGGAATTTTAAAGGCAATAACTTATATATTGGTCAATGCAGTAAAGAAAATAACTAACAAATTGTGAGAAAAATCAGCACAGTGACACTCTACTTGCTCTTTGAGCATTTCTCTCATCTATAAGTAATATAGTTATATTTATACTTTTAAATAAGTTTCTTGGAATGCACTAGCAATCAGGTTGCATTTATCTCAAGAATGATTTTAAATTCATTGATTATATATCCACATTTCCATGAAATCCCCATATCCTCTATCCATGAACAAGGTGATTTTTTCTTGCAACTCAAGCATAGAGGACCAGAACTGCTGTCATGTTCGATGACAGAAAGTTATACACATATCTCTTCATACCAAAAATTAAAATGGAATGCCAGAAATGTTTGTCCATTGAAGCAGTACAAAAGATTTGGGACATAAGAGCAAGTGAAACAATTTTCATGGTTTTTGGCTTTACAGAATCATTTAAAATTAAGGATTTTGTGGCAGGATTAGGCTATAGTGTCAAACAATGAATCAGCAATATTTTCGTTTCTATATTTAATACATTGCTTACAGTGCCATACAGCATGCCAAGTTCAGATATAAAGGCTAATGATTAAGTCAATTGTGAGATGTGACTATAATATCCTAGTTTGGTTTGGTTTTACTAATGCGCACTAAAAGCAACACAAGGCTTTTGAGGACAGACCTCGTAATTTAACCCAGTAACCTCAACCCATCCTTTATCAAATATATAATTACACAATATATATATATATATATATATATATATATATATATATATATATATATATATATATATATATATA
>BMAW01000875.1:133872-174813 GCA_019974015.1 Nephila pilipes | reverse complement strand
ATATATATATATATATATATATATATATATATATATATATATATATAACTGAATTATATCAAAGCATAAATGAAACTTTAACAAATCAAATTTTGTTTTTCCTTTTCACAAGTTTAATATTTTTTATTACTCTTTAAAAAATCACAACTCTGCTCCCCTATGTTCCCTCAAAGATAAGCTTTTGAGGTACAGGAAAGATTTTTTTTTTTAAAAAAAAGGAAGAATTAAATGACAAAAAGATCTGGAAAACAGATCAGTTTAGACACCTCCATGATATATTTGTGAAGATAGTAAGTCCATAGAAGAAAATGAAGATAACTTAAGTACTTTGGTATCACCAATCTCAAGATCCTGAGGGATTCAATAATAGGATTTCAGACAAAAGTGATTCAAATCCTTAGTTTATGTTTATATATGTTTCAAAAATTTAGGAGAATTAAAATTTTTGAGGGATTTTTATTAGAGTTCTTTAATACCAAAATTGGTTTTAAATCATGGCCACGGATTTCTAGTTTTGGTTTTCATGTTGGGTTTAAAATGGTACTTTCCCCTTTTTTTTCTATGGAAAGCCAAGTTTAATTATGTGTGGGAATTTAATAAGCTTATGCTCTAAATGTTAGTCCCCCTGGCTCTTGCAGTATAAAAATTAGCACTGCATTCAAGTGCATCATGCACTCCAGACATGCAGATGTTTCAAGAAGTGCAGATTCTCAGATATGTGTTTAACTTGATAATATGCATCTCGATGTCTCCCTTTCCCAACTATCTACCATATTATTAATATATAACAAGTTTTTGAGTTTTAAAAAGCTTGTTATCTTGACCATGACTACTAAATAGTTACAACACATTTTGATGGATCCATATCATATACACTTATTGCCATAGTGCCAACTGTCTCATTGTCCACCATCCATACACAGGCAATACCTTCATTCTGTATCAGTGCAAAGTGCCTGGCTGAAGGGCAGTTGCTTTTACAGCACCCATTACGTGTACTGCCTTTGACACACACTCACTTCTGTTTGAAGTGGTGTCGCACTCGAATGTATTGGACTACAACAGAATGGAATCTGGTCATCTTTAGCGATGAATCCAGATTCAATTTCGGCAGTGGTGACAATTATGTATGTGGAGAATGTTTGTATGTATGAGGTCCTGTGGAGAATGTTTCAATTCTGCTTTTGCTGTACAGCGGCACACTGCTCCCATAACTGGCGTGATGGTATGGGGTGCCATCGCATATAACATAAGATCACTCCTAATATTGATCCTCAGCACCATGACAATCTAGAGATACGTTTGTGACACTCATCAGCCACATGTGTTGCCACTCATAGCAGGGCTCGTAGAAGCCATTTTTCAACAGGACAATGCTCACCTATATACAGTAGGGTTTCACAGGACTGCCTCTGCTACATTTCTACCCTTGCCTGGCCTGCTCAATCTACTGGTGTTTCATCATTTGAGCATATCTGGGATCATTTAATATGGCAAATTGGACAGCCTACGAGTTTGGTCGAATTAAAGGCCCGTTTACAGAAAATGTGGAACAAGATGTTGCAGGCCTCAATGCTCGACTGTATCACATCATGCATTCATGCTAGAGGTGGCCCAACAGGGTACTGAAACCTCCAATCATTTGTAATTTTTCCTACAATAAAGGATCATTTTGCTTTGATCTTGTAATCACTTACATCAACATTGTACTTACATACATAAAATTTCATTTTATTCTGACAACTCTTTCTTTGTGTGCAAATTTCTATGGCAGTGTGTGTGTGTGTTCAAAAAATTTCATTTCGAGTTGCATGTTTTACTTCAACACATATTTTTTAAATCTAAATATTTTGTAAACAATTCCAATTAAACATGTTTATTGAAGAAAAATAAGGAATTGATAGACTTCATAACAAAAAAAACATCATACTATAGTGTTTGTGTCCCTAACAAACATTATTTTCTTACCAAAAACATCCATCATGAATCAATTCTACCCCAATTTCAATTGATCATTTAAAAATTAATTTTTAAAATAATAATTATAAAGAATGCCTAATCCACATAAATAATCTTTATGAATAAAATCAACAATATATTTATACAAAACATTATTCACCAGCATAAATAAACATTAAAAATAAGATTAATAAATAAAATTAACAATGTATTCATACAAAACATTGCTCAAATATTTTAGTTGATAAGTAATCAAATTTACCATAACTAAAACACTATAAAAATGAGGGGGAAATTTTCTGGAGAAATTTTTTTCCTCACTTTTATAGTGCTGAAGTTAAAATTTCAGATTTGTACTTTTAAACAGTTTTTCAAAAAAAATTTAAATTTGCAAATCCTGTTTTTTTTTCCTCCCATCAAAAAATTTCTCCAATGAAAATCTGCATATTTTAGCAATTAGCAGAACAAAAAAGATATTATCTAACAATATAAAAGTATTATTCATAGAAAAAGGGAAAGGATGAATACTCCATAAAATAAAAGCTAATTTTTAAATAAATGAAAAACAAATTTTAATGTAAATACTTTGTTGACATATAGCAAATAAGTATCATCAATAAATCTGAAACTAAAATTTGATTTTTAAATGCTAATAACAATTTATATAATCAATGAATAAGAAATTTGAAACCACTTGATTAAAGTTTGACCACCTATGATGGTTAAAGTTTGTAAATACTTTTTAAGAAACATCAAAGGCAAGAGTGATCAATAGCAGGAGCTTAAGCCTCATCCACAACAATAATAATAATAATGGAAAAAGTTGTAAATATAGTATCTAGTTTGCAAAATAAATATAAAAAAGAATTCCTCATTGAAGTTATGATACTTCATTTACTTATCAAATTAGGCTGAATCAGCAAGTACAAATATCTGCAACAAAATTTTAACTTAATTCAAAAATGTAAAATCATCACATTTACAGTTTCCAACAGTACTTCTCTTTTTTAAACACCAGTCTTACAAATAATAATCTGATAAACATAATCTAGACACAAAATAAAAATAATTTCCAAGCTTACCCATAACTATGGCTTCAGCTAGGAAATTCTTGGAGGTTTCAAATGTAATTTGTTGTAATGGTGAGGCACTTCCTTCCATTCCTACCCTATTACATGGACGATACTGGCCACTACACGTCATATAATCTGATATCAAAGACAAATGATGAGGATCTACTTGAATACCATAAGCAGCAAACACATTGACAATTTCCTATAAAAGTAAAAAAAATTAGTAAAATGAGATGTACTTTTACAAACATTTCATTACAATCTATGGCTTTGGAACTTATTACAAACCAAATATATACTTGTAATAATTGCTTAAACTTATTTAAAAGTTTAACTTACATTGATTTCGGAAAGGAAAAAAAAAGGAAATTTATCCCTATCTCTTGCTACTAATATTGATTTATTATAATTAACTTCTTCATATACATGCTTTCACACAAATAATTAGAAATAGTTGAAGCAATGATTTCATATTTTGCTTGTTTCACACGAAGGGGAAGTATATTATTAAGCCAAAAGAAATTTTATCTAATGATTTTCAGACAATAAACTACTACCCCGATTAAATTCCAATACATTTATCTACACAGATATTAGTTACATATCAACCCACTAGATTTTATTTTAATCAAATCAGTTGTTTGGTTTTTGTTTCAACAACGATTAGTTTAAAATTTCACAATTATTTAAGCTTCAAGAAATAGCAACTTGTACTTAATTGTTTCATAAAAAAGAATAAACTTAGAAATTTTTAACAACTCAATTTCAAGAAGTTCAATAATAGTTTAACTTGGATTCTGATCACCATTCACTTCACAAAATATAAAAATTTATTCTAATAAACATCTTTTAGATAACACAAATTCCTCTAAAAAGCAAACAACATAACATAATTAAATTAACACAATTAGTGCCATAAATGGATTTTTATAAACACATACAAAACATTCCTAAAATAGAGAGTTAATAGTTACTTATAGTTAGCCTCAATGAATCATTAATTTTTACCAATATCCACCATCTGTAACAATTAACAAGTTGCAAAAATTTCATTTGGTGATTTCATTTCTAACAGATGCTATAAATGATTACCAAAAATAAAACTTCATAGCAAAGAATAAGTCTTTTCATATATATCTTGGTGCCATCTGTCAATTTCTTTGAAATTTATCTACAATAATTAAAAAAAAAAAAAAAAAAAACGATTCATAAGGACACAAAATCATATTCGGGCTATTTTATCCTTAAGAGAAAGGTATATTCCTAAGCTACTCAATTCTACATGAATCATTCAATTTTTATTCATGTAAAAATGTTTCTCATATTTCGTCTCCTATACTTTAACGTAGAAAATTAAATATCAATTTGCATTAAAGTGAAAAACTTTTTTTAAACTTCAAAATTCTAATTCATCTCTCATAAACAATTATAAGTCATATCTATAATAATTTATATTAATATTGGAGAGTTTTTTTCTGCTTGAAAATATGGTTGCATTTTGAATCCCACACTTTAACATTAACTAAAGAAAGTCTTAAAGAATGCATTTAAAATGAGTTTAAAGTTCCAATTTTTATAAATACAAAAAAAATACAACATTACCCTTCTTATAGCTTGACCAGCAGCTTCTATACCATATATTTGTGAAATTTCATGGATATTATTACTATATACCTTATTGATATCCAAAATATCAACATGTTTGAAAATTTCCTACAAGATGAAAAATTACTTATTAAAAAACATACTTTTCAAGCAAACTTTAATGACATTACATAACAAGGCAATGATACTAAAATGACACAGAAACAATAATTATCCTTACCATCTAAAAATGCTGTTATATTTTATAGAGCAAAAACCAAATTATTTGCATAATAATGTTTGAGTAAAAGGAATTATTTCCCAAAATAAAATATGAATAATAATATGTAAGCATTAAATTATTACATTAATAAATGTTAAATACATTAGAACAAAATTTTACATAAATTTTTAGTGTGTGTGTGTGTGTACTGTATTTATTCCAATCTAAGCTGGCATCTATTCTAGGCCTCAACCTAAATTCTTAACCCTTTTTTTGAAAGTGTAAAAAGGTTTATTGATGTCCGATTTATTTATGAAATTTTTAAGAAAATTAAAATGGGAACTAATAAGAAGTTAATAATTAATATATTTTACCAGTATATTAAAAACTTTTATATAGATGAACCTGCAATTGCTCTTACCATCAGTACAATGTTCCAAAAATGATTTATCTCTCCCACTGTAACAACTGACAAAAGAACTGGTGCCAGCGTCAGCATTTTCCAACACGGGGTGTTATCTTCCGTGAATTTGTTATGCAACATTTTTTAATAGAATCTATCATAGTCTGAATGGAAACTTTTTTCCATGCAACAAATATCCATTCTGCAGTTTTCGAAACAATTGCCTTCTTGATGGGGTGGGAACTCAATTTCTCCCTCTAACCAATTTTTCCGTCTAAATTTTAAGCTGAACTCTATTGTCAGTAGCATAAACATTAGAAAAAAGTGTGGCTTAGATTCAAGTAAATATAGTATATATATCTTTATGAAAACACAGAAAATTAGCATTATTTAATGAAAATGGCAGAAATATAAGAGTAATATTTATTTTTTATTATTAATTCCATTAGCCTTAAAATTCTTCATATTATTCTAAATACTTAGATCTGTTGTCTGATTTGAATAACACAGAAATTTTTTTGTATCAGTAATTAAATTAAATTAAAACTTGTAAATGGTTTTTCAGTAACTTAATATTATTCTTTCTGCTTTTGTCTTTATTGGAAACATTATGTCAAGTCAATATAAGCTATTCTATTTAACTTTTTTGTTCATTAAAAATTTACATTTAAAAAAAAGTTACCTAATTGACACATATTGAGTCATGTCAAGTTTTTATGCAGTTCTGCTAAAAAAAAAGGTTTAACTGAAGTTTAAAATTTTTACAGATAATTAAAGTACAACAGTTTAAAAAATAAGACATCCTTAATTCCCTTTCAAAATTCTTATTGCTGCTGAATTAGCCATAATATCATTCTGAAAGGCTCAAAAGGAACTAAATATTGAAGTTAATGGATTAATTAAATACATATTTAAATCAGAACTTTCTCGTGTTATTATTTTTATTTTATAAAATTAGGTACAGATTTGTCTATATAGCCTAGACTTACAATTTTAATTTAATTCCAGTCATTATGTACGGAAATATTTTTTTTAAACAACATGGCTATATGATAGATTATGTAAATTGATTCATATTTTTCTCATATTTTTTAACGCCACACAAAAAAAAAGAATAACTAAAGATTGTAAATTAGTAAACTAACCCTTAGGCTCCATAATTTTCTACTATAAATTTGACATTAAAATATTTCCTACAATATTGGTGGAAATAGAACAAATTTAGGAGTTTTATGATTTGAACAAATTTTATGATCGGAAAAATCCAAAATTATTTTAACATTTTGGTATTACTTTAAAATTTGTATTCATAATGGCACTTAATGTAATTCATTGATTTAGAAAAATTGCTTTTCAAAAACAAGAAATAATTACCAATTGCTTGGTGTAAAATGCTTTAAAAAATAGTTGAATAGAATATTTTTCATTATCAGAGATGTTTGAAGCATTCATTTAACATTAGGAAACCCATTTTTTAAAATTCCTAAATCTCAAAAAATGATACAAAATTTGAACTTATTTCATGATAAAGCTCCAGATATATATATATATGAAAATAAAACAGTAACAATGAGAAAATGCTTCTTCAAAAATGAATTAATTAATATCAATTTAGTGTTCATTTGAGCCATTAATTTTGATACCAATTTTGTCTAGCTGCTAAGAGAATTATAAGGTTTTTATTTATTTTTTGCAATGTGTGCAAGTTATATTTTTAATGCAATTTTTTTAAAAGTAATTAGTAGCTGTTTAAAAGAAAAACATATTTAATATTTAAATAAAGCTGCTATGAGAATTGTAAGGTTTTTATTTATTTTTTGCAATGTGTGCAAGTTATATTTTTAATGCAATTTTTTTAAAAGTAATTAGTAGCTGTTTAAAAGAAAAACATATTTAACATTTAAATAAAACTATGCCGCTTAATGTGTAATAATTATTGATCTTTTTCATCAAATGAATGCTTAAAATTTATAATTTCATATTAAATCTTAACTGAATGATTAATTTTGGATTTAAATTCAATTCAGCCCCTTTCAAAAGACAAACATTTTAATTGGAACATTTTAATTATTTTTGTATCCTGTTTCTGGATACAACAAATCAACTTCATTTTTTTCCTTTATGTTCAACATGAACATAGAAAGCCAAGTTACTTTTACAACACAATACAAATTATTGTTAATAACAAAAAACATCCTTGCAAAATTCAAAGATCCCCTTCAAGTTAAATGTATTTTAGCACACACCTCTGAAAATTTCCCCTTCTTACAAAGCAAAAATATATTAACATTTATAAATTTTATTGCCTTCATGAGTAGTATTTATTAATGATATCTTAAATTTCCACCATTTCCAATTGAATATATACATTACATAAACATTTATTGAACGAAATAACACAAACTGAGTGTTTGCGTCATTTAATATATGTTCTATAAAATACCAATAGCTGATTACTAAGCATCACTAGAAATATTCAGGATATGTGAAATATAAAATTTACTTGAAAAAAATTCTCTATTGGATTCACAAATCAAAATTTAAGAGTTGCTTACATGAAACATAACACCACACTTTAAAATTACTACAAAGATGAATTTTTAAACCTATTTTAAGCCTCCATTCTAAATTTTTGTAACCTATTTTAATGTGATGCATTAACAAAAATCCATACACACAAATTGGCAATAACAAATTTAATTCTTTCAAAGAAAAATAGTTCTACTAATTAATTTTTATGTGATTTCTCATGAGAATAAACAAATATCCTTATTAGTTCAAATGCTTTCCAATATTTCAAAGGTTACAGATGAAATTGCAGCATTAATAGGTTTTTGAAACTCATGCAAGTTCAATATTGAAGTGTGTTACTCATTAACTTTAATTTAAGTGAAAGAGCCCTTTAACAAACGTTAAGAAAAGGAGAATACTAGAAGAACAAATCAGTCAGCAACAGCAAAGCCTCAAGTCATACAATTAACATCTATCACTCAGATATAAAATGAAAGCAACTATCATTCATTTCAGAATTAAAAAATCTAACTTTATGACCTCCAGTAGTAAAATACAACTAATAAATCCCATCATTGTCTGCAGTTTTTTTCCTTATATATTTAATTTTTTTTATCACAAATATAACAATTCAATTTCAAAAATACTATAACAAAAAACAAATCATTCAATAACACAACAACTGAATAATATTTGAAGTTATATTAATAACCATTATGCATCATATTTTATATAAAAAATCAAAAAATATTATACTTACCAAAAAATTTACACCATTAGTTTTCAACATCAGATTACAACCATCTTTGTCACTCGGGTTTTCAATTAATATTGCTTCATTAATTTTTGGAACAGAATGGACATTCGCTTTACTTATTTCTTCTTCAAGAAGTGATTTCATGTCAATTTTTTGCTGATGAAGGGGTAACTAGAAAAATATTTACTTCTAAACACATATGTATACACACACACACCGAATGGACCAGAAATTAGAGACACGCCTTATTAAAAAGTAAACCAGTCTGACAGTGATGTAACAATGCAGAGTTGGTTATAAAAGGAACACTTAGCTTGGAAAAGAAAGGTAGTTAACATTGAAGTTAATGTCAAAATAGGTAAAATGAAAGATTTAAGTGAATTTGAACAGGGGATTATTGTTGATGCAAGAGCTGGTGCCAGCATTTCTGAAATGATTCTTCTAGGATTTTCTCCTCCCACTGTATTCACATGCTTAGATAGTGGCAGTTGAGGAAAAAAAACTTCCAAGAGATAAAGACTATTCGGGTCAAAAAACACTAGTGAACGAGAAATGAAAGGTGAATAGCACACATTGTCCACACCAACAGAAGGGCTGAATTAAGGTGCAACCCAATGCACAAGACAGGTTTTGCAAAGGATGAGCTTCAGCAACAGATAATCAAGAATGCCTTTCATATCACAGAAAAATGGAAAAAAGCAGTTGTGGCTCAGGAACAACTAAATTGGTCCTCAGGAGACTGGATAAAAAGTAGCCTGTTCCAATGAATCTTGTTTCCTGCTCCATCATGCAGATGGTAGGATCAGAATATGATGCAAACAGCATGAACCCTTCCTGCCAAACGACCACTCTTCAGCCAGTTAGCAGCAGAAAAATGAGGAGAATGTAATTTTGGAGTACACTGGGTCCCTCAATATCTGTGAATACAACTCTGCACAGAACAGCCTTACCTCAACATTGTTACTGATCATGTGCACTCATTTATGGATACTGTTCTCTTATGAAAATGGTCACTTTCAGTGCAGGACAATACACCTTGCAACCATGCTCAATTGGCTTGAGTGAGTGAGTGAATGTAAAGTTTATTGGCGAAAGAGCCAGTTATGGCTATGCTGCGCCAAACAAAATTAAACTGTGGTCTAGACGTGAAGTTGAAAAAAATGGTTGACAAAAAGGAGGGTCGAAAATAGAGAAGGATTGCTTGGGTATCCCGGGAGTGCGTCACCCATGTTTACCAAAGATAGTAAACCCCATGGGAAAGAAAATGATCACTAAGGTGCCTCGGGGTCATGATGCCCGTACTTACCTGAAGAAGGCAAGTCCTTGAGGTCCCCTGATATAATCCCCAGGGGCAGGGTGCTCGGCTATACCCCCAGACGCTGGGTATCCATTTTAGTCGCCTTTTACGACATGCATGAACTACAGTGAGACTATTCTGTCATCCCCGGTCACCACACGGGTCCTCAATTGGCTTGAGGAACACCAATTAGAATTTAACCTGATTCCATGGTCATCTCAGTCTCCTGATCTCAATCCTATTGATTCTTTGTAGGACAAAGTTGAAAGATAAATTCAAAGCTTGGAAACACCACCATCTTAGTCTAACTAAATTTAGAGCTGCTATTATGTCAGCATGGGCTAGCATTCCTCAAAAACGGTATCAACAACTTGTTGATCATGCCAAGAAAAATATCAGCTGTGATCAGATCTAAAAGTAGACCAATTTGTTACTAGAAGTATCTCTAATTTTTTGGCTACTCAGTGTATATACTAATTTTTAACTCAAGTATAAATATGAGTCCATTTTGCACAAAAATGAAAACAAAACTTAGAATATAAAAGCATGAAATTTTTCAGATGAATTTTGTGATGATGGACCAACTTTTTACAAAAGTGTCTCTAATTTTTCGGCCATTCAGGATATAAATAGTAAATATAAAAATCGAGAAATAATCAAAACATTCAGAAAAAGCGGGGGGGAACAAATTCTTTGTATATTTAAATAGCTTGTATCAAAAACTAATTGTCAACTTCTTGGACAGTTTTTTAAGAGAAATTTCTTTTTCATTCAAAATCAATAAATAAAAACTTCAAGAATATAAGACCAAAAATACATTACATAAAGCAATTTTTTATAAAATTTTGAAAAAAAAGATACAGCCTAAACTATTCAATAAAACTAATACACCGCAATAATTAGTATAACACATGTACAAATTTATAACCAAGTAATGAATTGCACATAATACTTAGAAATCAATATCAAAGTAAATACTTGATTTAATCTAATAATGGACTGCAAAGAATATTCCCATCATTTGGAACTATCTTTGAAAAATATTTAAAGAGAAAAATATTTTAATAAAATTATTTCAGAGAAAATCTTTAAAAAAAGTAACACATAAATTGGTAATAATAAAAAATAATGGAAGAACACTTGTTATCAGTTGATGAAACACTTGAACAAAAAATAACATTTCAAACTAAAAGAAAAATATAATACGCATAACCCTATTAATGTAAAACAGTTGAAATATATTAACAAAAAAAAAAAAAAAAAAAAAAAACTTACTTCAAGAGATATCTCACACCATCTTTCTGATGAAGAATCAAAATTATAATTTGATAACCAAGGGTTCATACATATCACAGCCTGTTAAAATATAAATATATATATGTGTGTGTGTATGAAAATTTAAATATTTATTATTGAGCATAATTATAAAATTATTCAAAATTAAACTGCATTTATATTTAAAAGGAAAATATGCAAGATTATAATCTTTTTTATTTACTGATTTCCTCAATAACAACTTTTAACAGTGATAACTTTTATCATAATGATAAAACTTCTAAAAATTGTCCATACAGAAATGACTCTGAGAAACCCCTCATTTCAAATTTTTAATAAAATCATCCTCAGAGATATATGTGCAACTATCAAAGTTATTTGATTATGCTTGTTTATGAAAATATCAATACAACTAAAAAAAATAATTTTTAAATAATTATGTAGCATGAATTAAAATAGATTTTCCAATGATTATTGGAAGAATACTTAGCACAAAAAAAGTTTTAAGTCATCTAATTTCACTTTTTTTTTTTAAAAAAAAAAAAAAAAAATTTAATAATAGGGTAAAACTGAAAAAATACACCATCTGAACATAGCTGAATTTTTTCAAACAATTTCTTAAGATTTTTGGCATTATTTCATATGTTACTAAAATTTGTTGTGGTATTATGAAAAAATTTAGGAAACATTTTTCAATATTTAAGAAAAAACAAAACATATTGCATGCAAGAATTTCATGCAGAACATTTAACCTTTCAATTTATATATTTACACATGAACTTTTATGAAACTTCAGGCAATATATTCAAAATTATAGATTTAAAATCATGGTTCAAAAGTTTATGGCCCAGAAAAGCATATAATTATCCTTCATGCATGTTTTATACCCTGTAACTCCTAATAAATTCACTGTCACAGTTATTTAAGCAGCCAAAGAATTTAAAAAAATGTGTGATAATAAACACATGAAATTCACGATTCATTAGTGATTTGTGATAAAACTGTTAATGATGAATTTTGTAAATAATTTTTCCAGTAATTCCCATTCAAGAAACTGTAAAAAAACACATACAATTTATTCTTAAAAAAATACATAACAGACAAGTGTAATTATTCATAAAGGGTGCCAAATATTTGACATCTAAAAGATAACATATTTTACAATGGAAAAATTTACAGTAGTATTCATTACACAAGAATGTTTATTCTAAGCAAATTACTTTTAAAAGACTATTTTTTCACATCAATAAGAAATTTATTTATTTTTAATAAAAATTCTTCAGTTTTCAAACAGTTACACTATTTGTAAGTACAAGACACTAACACTGAGAGACTACTCTAAGAGCACTTTGCATATCAAGTAGCGACAAATATTAATTGCAGTTACAACCATTGCTGCTCTTTATTTTTTTACTGCTATTGGTATCATGTCTTTTGATCTATATTGATATTCAGACCAAAAAATTTGTTAGTAAAACAAACATATTGTCACTAACTTGAATTGCTATGTTTATATAATCAAATTTATCATGTTATGTTTAGAATACTGTGCGAATTAAAATAAAATAAATCCTACTTTTCCCACTCATACACATTAAATTTCCATTATTTAAATTTTGGAAATTTTATGGAAATTAATTTCCATATAATTTAATGGAATATAAATTCCATATAATTAATTTATATGGAAATTATTTCTAGTAACTAAGCGGACTAAATTGTTGACCTGACGAGGCATCTAAGTGTGAACCATCGGTGATACATACTCCTGCAAACAAGTTAAAATAATTTATTGGTTACTGTTACATATATATATATATATATATATATATATATATATATATATATATATATATATATATATATATCGTTACAAATTTGTAAATATTATTTGTATTTGTCTTACAATATCTCAGACAGATCGGAAATACTCAGAGTTTGGGCAAAAAAATCGCACGTTCAATGTTAAGAAAAAAATGGCATTAGGGATTTGGAAACTTGGCGGGATATTGGCAATCACTTGGCAAAAAAAATAGATGTTTCTGGAAAGTTCCATCATCGAAGCTCTAGGACCAATATTAAGCGAGATGGCCTAGAACCTTGGCGAAACTCTTAGATTTTCACGCCAAGCCAAGTATAAATACCCCCGGCCGAGACAGAAGTGAGTAGTAGTGAAGAAGACGAGCAGTAATGAAGACGGTCATTTTTTTATTGCTAGTCAAGTGCATAGCAGCTGTTATCTGTCTGAGATATTAGAGAATTCTACGTTTGGAAGCTGTTTCCTGTGAAATTAGCTGAATTAGAGCTGTGTAATTGTGATATCTACAGCTGGAATTTTCTGCGTCCTGTAGAAATTGCAATGAATAAAAGTGTTGTGTGTGTTTTTTTAAAGAGATTGTTTCCTCGACTCTCAATCAACACGAACCCTGAAGAGTGGTACAATATATGAGATGAGCTTAGTTAAATAATTCATTGAAGTAAAATTCTTTAGTAATACATTAAGTTATTTACATAAGACTAGCATTTCAATTTTAAATCACACTCTTATGATTTACATGTTCCGTATTTCTATAAAACTTTTAATATTCTTTAAAAATATATTTTACATACTAAATTTAAATTGTCTGTACAATGAATTTACACCCCTTTTTCCCCCTTTGATATCATTTCTGGTATTACAGTTGTAAAATGTGCACACAAGACAGACTAATACAACAAATGTTTCCTACTGTGAAAATTTAAATAGCCACTGAAAATAAAATAAATCTGGATTTTAAACAGGAAACAGAATTATGCATTCCAGATAGGAATCAGAGTAAAATTTCGAAACACCAGAAATAATAAGACTTCTTCGAAACAATAAAAAATAATTAGGAACATCTAATACTATATTTTTCAATCATCTGCATAAAATTTAAAAAATATATGATTATAAAAAAAATATTACATTGATTCTTTTCCCTTTTTCATAATCTGTAATCATTATTTTCCTCGTTTTTTTTGGCATTTCTAGTAAAGTAAACTCTGCTGGCAATCTTTCTTCATTTTCATTCTTTATTTCTTCTTTTATGGACACATCTTCATCTTCACTCCTTGCTTCTTCTTTTATGGATATTTCTTCATTGTCACTGCCTACATAAGTTGAAAAATGAAGCAAAAAATTTGTTAGTAATAAAAAAATAAACATTAAAAAAATTCAGTATTATGTAAAGGCATCATATTTCACCAGCCCTTTTATTTCAATTATAAGCGGACAAACATTTTTTTAAAGTAACATTACATGAAATAATTTTCTTTTGATACTTCGAATTCTTTCAATAGTTTATTAAAGTTGTACTTAGAAACACTATGTGGGCTGTTTACGACAGTCCTCATAATTTTGAGTTAATGTCAAAGTTAAAACCTTAGCTTGTACTCCACTCTAAATAACAATTACATGAAGAACTGGAGCCTCAACAGATTTAATGTGCATTGGCCCAAAATACTGCAAGTCTTCAATGGAATTGGGATTTGATAGAAAGAACTTGCAACCATTTTCAATCATAAACAAAGGTTCAATTAACAAAATTAAAATCAAGCCTATTAAAAATATTTGAAGGGAAAGCATGAGTTAGAGTAATAAATGTTCAGAAACCTGTATGCAGAAATATGAGTATATGATTGAACTGAAGATGTTTTGGAGTAGGAGATAATAGGCAATTAAAAAAAATCCTAAATCTAGAGAAAATAGCTTTGAAGATATTTTTATTCATTTTCTTGCATCATGTAAGAATACATAAACTAAATATGGAATTATACAATTATTCCACATATTAATATGGAATTGAACAGAATACATGTATTAAGTAAGGAATTATACAGTTTTCCTTCCAAGATTGTTAAGAATGATTGCATGACCA
Organism: Nephila pilipes; assembly: GCA_019974015.1. Classification (NCBI taxonomy): domain Eukaryota; kingdom Metazoa; phylum Arthropoda; class Arachnida; order Araneae; family Nephilidae; genus Nephila; species Nephila pilipes. Next base: position 159,832 of record BMAW01000875.1, on the reverse strand, counting down.
TCGAGAAAAAAAAATTATCTACTATGTCATAGAAGAGGGTTATTAGTTTTAATACTGAGAATTATCATATAGTTAATTAAATCATTTTAAAAAGAACAACATACAAATTATTTTCAGGAATTAAAAAAAAATTTGAATTCATGTGAACACTATCTGAATCCTGTACTTTATATGAAGTTACAAAAATACTAACGATTATTCTAGCTATGTTAAAATAAAACAAGAGATTACCTGACTCTGGTAACATTTCTTCATCTTCCGGATCTTCATATTCTTGATCAAGCTTTTTTACATTAGAATCATCTTCTCCTTCACTCTCAGAAGAACTTTCCCCATCCTCACCTTTTAATGGCTCAGTGGGTGCTGTAGGTGCATCTCCATCTTCATCATTCAATTCATTCTTAAAAGAATGCGACTCATTTTCTTTTGAAACAGTAACAACTCTACATGAGAAAAAAAAAATCTTCATTTTAGAAGAAACTTTAACCATCTTTTTAGAAATTCTTTATAGAGTGGGATAAATCAATCCAGAAACATAAATTACATGTTAAGAATATTTCACAATTAAAGGAAAATTCTAAAACAGACCATTACTAGACTGCTGTATGTTAAATTGAACTGGATCTCAAAATTTTTGCATATTGTAGAGAAGAGTGAAGTTTGAAGAATAAACACTATTTCAGGCACATTTCCGGATGCTTCCAAGTTTTCATAAAAATTACTATGTCTATATCTCATAAGACCATCTCAAACATCTCTTCAAAATAACATTTATCGTGATTATTCTCTTAAATGAGTATTTATCAATTTGCAAACAATAATTTGTAATAAAATACAATATTTAATTAACTACAAGTTTAGGTGTATTGTAGATAAGGTGAGAAATAAGCAGACACATACAGCATTCTAAGTTTTTAAGTGAAGTCACTTAAAAGTAAAAATTTATTCAAAAATAAATCCTCACATTCAGACAAAACAATTTTTTTTAATTATTTCAATAAACATGTTCGTTTTAAATTTCTCGATAAAATAATGGTATGTAATGATTAATTGCAAATAGTTTTAAATTAACTTTGACTCAATTTCTAACATATTTTTATGCAAACAATATGCAAGTTTCACCCTTTGACTAACAATACTGCTGCATAAAACTTAAGATTTCTGCTGCATATTTCTTTATGCACCTTATAAAATTCCACATGAATATTGATTTCAAAACCTAATTGGAAATAGATCCAAGACCCAAAAGTAAAAAATTTAATAAAATCATAAATATTCCCTTTTAATATTTATGATTTTATTAAATTCATGATAAGTTTCAAAATTTTCAAAAAATCATGATAAGTTTTTACTGTTTTTCTTTTAAATCTGGAAGATGATACACAATAGAAACTATTAAGATCATTTACTTTGCAGAAGAAGACTTGCGAATTTTTTTCTTCAATCCTTCAATTAATTTTTTAATGAAACCATGTTCAATGTAATATAATATTTTGGATGGAGTAGTGTTTACAAGTCCTTTATATTCTGAATACTCCAAAAACTGCATCCTAATAATATAATTTCTTGATCTGAAAAAAAAAAAAAATGAAATAAGTTTAATCTACATACAAGGACAGAGAATTAAAACAATGGCAGTTCTTTATTCTTAACACTCAAGGCATTCAATACGCAGTTAAAATCATAATCCTTAATAATTTATAATGTAAAAAAGAAATATTTACCTATATGTAGAGATGGAAAGATATTCTTTTATTTGAACTTCATCAAGAATCTAGAGAAATATAAATTTGAATTAATATACCAAACAGCATTTCAATATATTAGCAACAGAAATTGCAAAAATATTCCTAAAAATGTTAATCCTAAAATAAAGGAAAGAACACTTGTCTAAACTATTTGACATTTTATTGAAAATAAGAACCAAATACTTAAAAAATTATCAAAAGATTCAAAGAATTGTTTTATTTTAGAAAATATTATGAAACACTTGTGAAATATTTTAAATCAAAAGTTCAACACAGTAGATAATAATAGCAAATGAGTATGTTACTAAAATAATAATAATACTTTTGCAGCAGGAATGTGATTAGAAAAATATTAATAAGCTGAACATAATCTAATTTAATAACCTAATAAAAAAAAAAAAGTTAAATGACACTTATATATTGGGGGGGGGGGGAACATTTTTTAAAAATATTTTCTTTACATTTTGTGCAAGAATTTTTAAGATTTCTTGCATAAGAATATAACCATAAAAAAGACTCAAAATAATATTCATAAACATATACACAACACTATATTTATAGAATGACATGAATTACATAATATACCCAAAACAAAATAAATATTTATTCTTCATGCATTATGCTTTGAAATTTAAAATCTTATTTACAAGTTAATTTTCAAACAATGCTTTTATTTAACTTTTTTAAGTAGCTAATTTTAAACTTTCTTAATTCAATATTAAGTCTTTAGAATAACCAAATTGAAGCTAAACTTACATCTTTCAAACATACAGGAGAGAGCTTTAATCTCAACTTCTCTCCTTTCTGCTTTATCCCTGGCTGATCTAACAATGGTAAATCCATAGTTGGAGTGGCAATGTTGGGACTAGCAGTCATAAGAATTTCACGAATACGAGGAATTCCCAATGTCACATTCATTTCACCTTTTCCAGCAAAATGAAAAGTATTTAGGGTCATTTGAGTAGAAGGTTCCCCTATGGACTGTAAAATTTTTAAAAAATCAAGTATTTTCATTGAATTATTTTTTACAAAAACATTTTTTTTTTTTTCGAATTACAAAGATAATATACCTAACAACTGATATATTTTGAACAAATATATGTAATTTTACTTAATAATGACTAATATTATAAGATTTCCAGCACATTTTATGATACTAGATTAAATAATATACTTTTAAAGGAAGTTAGAATTAGCATTTTTTAAAACATCCTTTCCATCATGTGTACATACAAAATGAAAATTAAAATATTGTTTTAATCTATGTTTTGCCAAATAGAATACATTTTATACATTACTTGTATAACACTGAAGAGATTCATGATGAAATCAACTGTTTGCATTTTATAACTATGGGAATAAATGTCTACAGAAATCGCAATGCAATCATATGCAATGTTTACAGAGATTTCAAAAAATATTTAATTTTCACACCAAAAGTTTTGTCTAATGTTAAATTGCAATTAGATACATTACAAATACTTTAATATTATTTAATTTACAAATATTGACGTTTTTATCGAAATTAACATTAGATTTAACATGTACTTTACATATATGATGCCTAACATTTCTTTATTTAAAAATAAATTAAACATGTAATAGCTTTCAAACTTATAAAAACAAGAATACTAAATAAAGATCATTTAAACTTATCTTTAAGAAATAATGCAATTGAAAAAATTATGAAAACAAGATTTTTGGTTTTGGTTTTATTAACGTCACATTAGAAGCAACACGAGGACTAAAGGCAACGGACCTTGTAATTTTGAACCTCGATCAAGTGACGAGAAATACACCTGAGCTGGCACTCCCCTCTCCTAACTTCCACACCATACCAACAGGAGGACTTTGGGGCCTAATAGAATTAACATTCATCAGCCCCAGCTACACAGATGGTCTTAAGTAGCCTAGGCTGTAACCCACAACTCAACAAAAACCGCCAGTCACAAATCCAAAGCCATAATCTACCGCATTTCATTGGCTACCACAGCCAATGAAAATAAGAAAAAAATATCAAACATATTTTTGTCTTATCATATTTGTAATTGATATTTTCTGCAGAAAAATCTCTCCAACTAAGCCCTTAAAATGGAAAAAAAAGGCAATTCTGGCTCTATTTTCACTGTAATCATAAATTACTTATCACATGTATATTATTGTCACTTATTTTATCATTTCTAAATTAATCTTATTTTCCCCCAAAATATTACCCCTTAGCATCTATTACTATATAGATATTACCTGAGCAGCTAGAAGTCCAACAGTATCACCAGGCTTTGCGAGAGATTTTAAGCATTGAAAATAGCACAAATCCTGAAACTTATCAATTGGAATGCTATTTCTTGAGGGAACTTCTTGATCCCAAAGCAATCTATGAGGATTTTTAGACACATAGTCTGTAATCAAATTTTCCATTTTTTCAGATACAGATCCAAATGTTACATCTGATCTGTATTTAGAGTTCACGCAATCTACACATTTTTTTCTTTCTTTATCCAACCTGCATGAAAATTAATACAAGATTATTACATGTGCAAGATAAAGAATCTAGCAAAAGAAATACATTTGAAATGATAATTAAGTCCAAACACAAATAAACATAAGAGGAAGAAATGTTTCCATAACTAAATAGTGTACAAGATATTGTCAACATTTTCTTTAACAGTATTGTAGAGTTCCAGTTATCCAAAAAAAATAATTACGCTAATCTATTAGAGGAAAGAAAAGAAATCTACGAGTAATATCTTCTGTGAAAACAAATATTTAAAAATGCAGTCTTTGGTATTCCAACTGAGACTATATATGTAGCAATCACAAATGTGCAGACAATGAGTCTCCATTTTGCTAATGTCAATGTAGGCTTAGGCATTACGATTTGTTATTATGTTCCTTTGTCCTTTGTGTACTGTCCGATATGGATTCTAAAGGGAAACATGTTGTTTAATCACAGGCAGACAAATGAAAATCATTCAACAATTAGACAAACAAATGACTGCTAAGCAGTTAGTCGAGATATAAAGCATGATAATATCAACAATTTGATACTTTAGAATAAGCAGGTCAATTTTAAAGAGTGTTTCTATAATGGAAAACAAAGATGGGAGATTGTCGAGAAGAGCCATGAAAATGGCAGGAACTCAAAGAGGCTGTATTCAAGTGGATTTTGCAGCAGGAAGCATTAACCGTTTAGACGCCAATGTTCCCATTTGGGAACATCAATTTAAAAAAATAGCCAGAAATGTAATTTTAAAGATATATGTATGCAATTTTTATTTTATAAACATAAATGTTTGATTGAATTTTTGAAATGTTTTAAAATGAGATAATTTAGTTTTTTATATCGAAAACAAATGTTCAAATATGCAAATTTTGACATATTTCATAATGAGAAAGTGTAGATTTTTTAAAGGGTAAATAAATGTAAATTCATTTTAAATTTGAATGACTTTTGAAACAGTAGCCTTAAAGCAACAAGTTACATACAAATAAATCATAAAAAAGGTTTAGTTAAGTAATTATGAAGAGAGATATTTCTATGTTCCCAAATGGTAACATTGGCGTTTGACATGAACTTTTTTTAATATGTTTCAACTGCTTAAAATTAAGCGATTTGAAAGACATTTTACAGGTATATTCTGCGTGAAAGCAAGATTTAATTCAGTGCAAACGTTATTTATTTAGTATAAGATTCATGTTTATCGTAGCCCCTCCCCTCCCCTGCAAAAAATAAGCTTTACATCTCTCTGTAATTCCTTTTATTTCTCCCCTGATTTCACACAAATGTCAGTTCTTGCTAAGAATATCTATTTCTGTCGAGTAGAACCGAAAAAATTATAAACAAGTGAATCACAGTTGTAGCATATGCCACTGTAGAGATGAGAAATTTTTTTACCCTATCTACTTATAAGATGTTTCGAAAGGTCAAGTAGAATTCCTATCCACACGTGTTTTATTCATAAAAGAGAATTCACTCTCAGACAAGAGGAAGTTTTTCTGTGTTCATATTGTGAGTTTTTCTATTGATTATTCCTAAGAGTTTTAAAACTACGGAAGAAGCTCTCTAATATTTAAATGCGCTAAATTCAGATGATTCTAATATTTTGAATGTTGATGTATGTATTATTCCGCCAGATGAAAGTGGTGAAGATTTAGGGGAGATTATTCCAAGGGATGTAACAGGAGAATTGGAGATTCTATGTAAAGATGAGTCTTATGATGCACCCTCCGTATCACACACAAGAATTAAAGTAGAGAGCCCATGTATAAGTAGTGATGGTATCTCTACACGAAAAAAATTAAACTAGAAACAAAAAGACAGAGATGAGAAAAGAGTTCAATCATACATTTCCTGATGAAGAACCAAGCGATATAAAAATTGATTTTCCAGAGTTATAAGATCTGGATCCTATTCAGCCTTTTTGATAAAATTTTACCTTAGGAGTACATTGGAACATTAACATACTTGACAAAGTTATATGCTGATCAAAAAGAAGAGATGACTGCTATTGATGGTACCTTATTATCGACACCACACTTGTAAAATGTTTATAAATAAAATGTAAGCTCATAAGATTCGGCTTTAAAATATGGATGTTATGTTCATCATCTGGATATCCGTATGCAATGGAAATTTATTCAGGAAGAAAGAATGAGTCATCAGGAATCCCTCTGGGTGAAGTTGTTGTGACAAGGCTGCTCTCAAAAACTGCAGATCCGCAAAGGCACGAAATCTATTTTGATAACTTTTTTATATCTCAATATTTATTTAAAAAAATCAGCAGATTCTAAAATTAGAACTAAGGATACAATCCGAAGTAACAACATCGTGCAGTGTCCTTTACTAGACAGTAACATGCTTGTCAAAGAGACCAGAAGAGCAATGGATTTCCGTAGTGATTGAACTGTATTCATTTGCTGCTGGAATGAGAATGCAGTTGTGACAGTTGCCTTTAATCACCAAAAGCAGGAGCCTATTTCATATACAAAGTGGTATTCTAAATCAACAAAAAAGAAAACTTATGTTACCCAACCTGCTCTTATAACGTATTTCAATGAAGGTAGGGTGGAGTTGATGTTCTGAATAAACTTCTATCATCGCACACACCGCAGTACTGGAATAAAAAATGGTACTGGAATTTATTTACAAACACTCTAAATATTGCTGTAACAGCATCTTAGATAATTTATAGAGACAATCATGGAAAGAAATCAATGCCCCGTTTAGGATATTACGCCGAACATGCTGCGTTCCAAACCAAAACTTATATATCTCAACCTGGACCAAAAATTCATGTTCCAACTGAACTTAGAAAAATAGATAATCCTTTTCTGAAATCTGCATCACAAGAACACTGAGCTGTAGGCCAAAAAAATTGTGGCAACATGTGTGTTGAATGTGACAAGAGGTTGCATAAATCATGTTTTTCCTCATATCATGGCAAATAAAATGGATAAAAAGATGTGAAAAAAAAAAAGGTAAAAAAATATAATGCAAATGTTTTTTTATATTATCAAATATTTCCATAACCTATTATTTAAATGTTTTTTTTTATTTATTTGATTTTCGGAAACAGAAAATCAATGAAATCTATAAGAAAAATATTCATCAGACGTCAATGTTCCCATTTGGGAACATCTAAAAAAATCCATATAAAAATTTTTCTTCAAATATTTTTGTTGGTTGCTTAAAAGGGATCTATAAGTGTACATAATGAAGCAAATTTAAGTTCAAATTGGATCTGCATCATAATTCAGCGATTAAACGCTTAAGAAGCCTTCTTTCAAAGTCAATCATTTGTGAAATGCTGATTTTGTGTTGAGTTTTCCATTTGAGTTAATTATGGATGATTATGGAATGTAAGGAAAGGCATGGCATATTTGAGTTAGATTTAAGAGATAAGAAGTTATCAACAGACCCAAAAGCAACAGAAAACAGTATTAATAAATTAAAAAATTATATCACAGTCTTATGACACCCAAGTTTTTCTATAATGCAAATAAAAGAGAGCTTATTTGTAACGCTTTGCCTAAAATAACCTTAGTTTTAGAAGGAAATTGCATACAAACGATCATAAGATAAGTAAAGACCATGTAATCTTGCCAAGTTGTGCTAACTCAACTCTGTGCCTAGACAAAGTGCTAAAATGGATAGATAAATGGCCTTGTTACCACCTACAAGAATGGTTCTCAACGGGAGCTGAAATGAACTACAGGGAGAATGGATGGATTCTGAGGGGTGGTGAACTTGCCTTAGGTAGTAAAGAAGGCCATATTTTGGGCAGTAGGGGGAGATATGAGCATATTTGGGCATTCAAACTTAATTTCAAAACTCCCAAATAAAAATTATTAAATCAATTATTCAATTTACACACTTGTACTAATAACAAAATAAATTTACAAAATGGCTCTGGAACCAGTAAATTTCCTCCCTCAAGTTTCCCAGGTCTTAACTTTCTTCAAAGTCAAAAAATGTGTTTCCATCGGACAAAAAACGAAAAGAAGCAGGAGTTCAGTATTCTTTGCCTCTGGATCGATAGTAATAGTTTCTTCTTTTTGTGAAGCAACACGAAATAACAACACACTCTATTATGAAGATGCATCAGAAGTATAGTGACACAAAACTACCTCATGTAATTCTCACAATGCCAAGAGGAAATAGTCTGAATCAAATCTAAATCTTATTTTGCCATTAGGAAAATGTTTCTCTAGGCAGGATTACCTTGAAAAACTCTACACTTGTGACCAATTCCAACATGCACAATGCACATGTTAGCTTTTTTGTTGTTCTTCTTTATTCACACTTAATATCACCATAACATTGTGCATTCCAACTCAGAATCCTTCTTATCGTACTCCTACAACTGCTTAACCACCTCTACAATCACCATAACCCTTCCATCTGTCAAAGAGAACAGATGATTGACAAAATCAGTTGTTCTCCTTTTCCCTACCTCTATACAATACTCTATGATTCCCCTTCAAGCACTGCTCAAACAAGTAAGTTTAGATTTATCCCCTTTTAAAAGATTCATTCATACTGGATCCATTGTAGTTCTCTCTTCTGCTCTTTTCCTACCTTTCCTTTTTTAATTTCCTCAATTACATTAAAAAAGCTTTAAATTTTATTCAAAAAAATTGTGTTTTATGCCTGAAAAATTATATAAAATAATACTCTCCTCTAATGATAATTTGACATTTATATAAACAGTGCTTCGCGCTAATGTGTGAATGCAGGGTCGATCTTTTGGTACCAAAGAAGGGTAAAAAACAAAATTTTTTTTAATCTTTAATTGTGCCCTTTCTGATATTGATAAAATAAAAAATAAATTTTGAAAGGAAAAATCTCATTTATTGTAAATATATCATTCTTTTTCTTCCTTTATTTAATTCAATTCCTTTTTTTAAATTTATATGTGCATTAGCACATTAATAATAAGATAGTGTAACTTTTGCTTAATTTCTAACTAAAGGGAGATCATATTGAGCATAGAGTCTACCAGACTGGCATTTATTAATATTTAATTGTTTTTGTAGCTTCATTCAAGCCATTTGGCAAATTATTATTATTGCAATCAATTGCAACCCATGCATTGTGGCTGTACATCTACAAAAGAAGAACGTCATTTGGAATGTCCAGTGGAAATGACTATTATAGGAATGATTGACAAAACCCAGAATCATGGTTTTGAGTGATCGGCAAATCAAAGTGTGCAAAATAGTTGAGGCCACTGGCATATTGCAAGATAGTGTTTTCAATTTTGCAAGCAAAATTGGGTGGTGAAAAAATCTTGGGAAGACAAAGGAAATAAATGCAATCATGTGATCGATTCTGAAGCTATTTTGGCACTTTTTTGTCACAGTCAGGACAAGTTTATGCTTAAACATGGATACACTACTACAGAGACAAAGGATCAATCAAAACAGGGTTTTTTTTGAAGATGAATAGGATCCAAAGAAAGCAAAGACAGTGAAATTGGCCAGCAAAGATGATGACAATGGTTTATGGAATGCACAAGGAATCATCTATACTGATTACTTAGAAAAAGGAAAAACAATAGCTGTAGAATATTGTGCATTGTTATTGTGTTGAGCGAAGAAATCAAGAAAAAAACGTCCTCATTTGAAAATTAAAAAGATCATGTTTCATTGAGACAATGCACAGTTGCAAACACCTGTGCAGTTTCGGTGGGAAAAATCATGGAATTAAAGTTTAAATTAATACAACATTCAGTGCATTTATTGGATTTAGACCCCAGTGATTTTTTTTTATTTCCAAATTTAAAAAAAATGTCTCTGCGAACAATGGTTTACATCAAATGATGAGTTCAACGCCCAAAACTGATGCTTATTTTGAGGAACTTTCGAAACCCTACTTTTAGATGACTTAAAAAGTTGAAGAAATGCTTGAAAAGGCATATAAACCTAAAAGGAGATTATGTTGAAAAATTAAAAAAATACTTAAAATAATTTTTCAACATTTTTCTAAGGACTTATTGAAGTAACACTCTTATTAAGTAACACTGAAAAAGTTTCAGAAATAAAGGCAAAGAATTAAATGAAAATAGAAATACTCTTTGTAAGTAAACTTTTGAGGTTTCAAAGACAAGTTTGTGCTCAGTGAAAGAGAGTTTTGTAATAAGGGAACAATAAAATGAAAAATTAATTACCCTCTTTTGAAACCTGCTTTTCAGTAGGGAAACAATACATTAAGAAAAAGCAAGTTGTGGTACAATCAAAATGGCATTTCCTATTCATAGAATTCAAAATCCAGTTATTCTAGATATTTTTCTTAGTAGGGAGAAAGAAAACAATATTAGCAAGTTATAAGGTAGGGACCAATGGGAAGCAGGATTTTTAAAAGAGCGATGTTTAAAATTCCAGTTTTTAGAGCCCTCAGTGAAAAACGAATCATGATATTGACTTGAACTTCAAAATCAACCACAGTGCTAAGAGCAAGGAAACCATTGAAATTCTTATACTGAAAACACCAATTAAATATCTTTTGATTTCAACTATAGTTGATGATGTGAACTTTAACAAAAACAGATTACAAAGCATTGATGAAAACAAAGAAGAGCCAGACAAAAAGTGTCCCATGAAAAACTATAGCGATGCCTTAAAATACACTTCCTAATTTTAAAAAAATTCATGATAATCGTGGCTGATAGTGAAGGACAATATCATCAGTGACTATAATATCCACATGGAAAAAAATGCTTCCAATGCGCACACTTTCAAACAGATCTGTGTAATGAATTATTTTTAATACATTTCTATAAGTACAAGACTTTTTTGCTCATTTCATACATTTTTGCAATAATTAAACATTTTCAATTAAGAAAGAGAGAATTTTATTTTTCAATAACTTCAAATTCAAATAAATGCATATGACTAAGTTACTTATTTATATATCACTTATATAAAGCTTGTTAAAACCTGTATTTCTAATTAAATCAAATTTTTTATTATTATTTTACTCTCAGAAGAAGAGACACTTTAATTTAAGGGACAAAATATCTGGTCTATTGGGAGGTGCTACTGTAGTTATCTTTAAATTTATGAACCAATTCTAAAATTCTTATATTTTTTATAATGTATTAATAAAAAGTAAAAAAGGGGGCATTTATATAATGTATATAATACAGAAAGTTTATAAAATGTCAGGCACATTTTGATGTTTAATAAATCATAAAATGATGAAGATAGATTAAAATTCATAGGTTAAATAGTTAGATGGGTTCAAAAAGTTTCATGACCCATGGAAAATATCAAGAGACAATAGTCAATTTCAAGCAAGGTATCGGCATCCACAGTGATTGAAGTTGTTTAATCCTGGTTTTTAAGTCAGCAATGTTCGACACTTTCCTCCTGTAAATGAAGTCCTTTTCAAAACCCTAAAGAAAAAGTCCAGTGGTGTTATATCAGGTGATCTGCATTGCCAAGGAATTAGACCAACTTATCCAATCCATCTTCCTGACAAATGGTCATTCAAAGAACTATGAATGACGTACCACAATGAGATGGCACACTGTCTTGTTGCAAAAAGACATGTAGCTGAAGCTCTTTGAGTTGTGGAAATACAAAATCTTCCAAAATGTCTAAGTAAAGAACAGATGCCTCTTTTCAGTAAAAAAGAAAGGCTCAATGAAACAGTCCTACATTAGTTAACACAACACATTAATCTTTGGAGAATCCCTTTGTAATTCATAGTATTCAGGGGGTATTCAGATCCCCCATATGCACATATTGTGGCAATGAAGATATTCAGCAGCATCTTCTATACTCCTCAGCAAATCTGTAGCAAAGGCCATTCTTCTAGGCCTGTAGGAAACAAGACGATATCAAATATTTCTGTTACACAGTTGGCAACAGCTGTAAATAGTTACATTTTGAGAAGAATAAAGTGATTTGTTGATACTTTCAATCTAATTTAATACCAACAAGGCCCCACATTTTGGTGCCAAAAAAATACTCGGATAAGTCATATTAAACTTATTTGTTTAAACTTTTGATACATCCCGAATTATAATTAAAGAGAAACTTGATTTACTTAAATGTAAACGATCAACAATTCGCGTCTCCATTACGAAACTGTCAATGAAAGAATGATCCTACTAATGAAAAAACTGATTTAGAATATAGTGTTGAATGCTTACAAGACAAAATAAACGAACTAACCTTGGCAATAAAATCCACAAACTTCTAAATGATGAATATAATGAAGACATCATAGATTGCAAAAAATACACAGAAAATGCTCATTTAGTGATGTTTACTTATTAAAAGAAAGCAAATACGAACACGAATTTTTCCTCACCAAGATCACCAATACTGACAGTATAAATAACATGCTATCGCCAATAGCTGATGGTATAAATTACGCATCAACTTCAAACATTACAGTAAACCTACCTACAATAAAAGTAACTACGTTTTGCAGTAAAATTGAAGAAGTTCTTCGGAGCATTTTGAAAACTGCATCAACAAAAATGAATGTTTATCGCTTATTGACAAACATATTTTTTACGAGGATATTTAGATGGAGAGGCAAATTGAATAGTTAATGGAATAAATAACTGCAGATACATATACAACAACAAAGGATATTTTAAAATTGAAATATGGTAATAAGGATAAAATAATACAAACTCATCTCGATTATTTAGAAAACCTAACACCTATTAAAATTCATATGCATCAGCATTAAATGAAATATATCGATTGTAATAGACAATTACGAGCCTTGGATGCCTTAGACGAAAACACACAATTTGAAGAATTTTGGCGCCAAGAATACTCCGTACTTTTACAGATGATATATGTCATAATTGGGTTGCATACGCCAAATGTGAAAACTTGGCTGAAGGCAACATTACAAAATTAATGAAATTTTTAGCCGAGGAAGTTGAGGGAGCAGTTGCAGCAAATAACATTAAAGGCTTACTAGTTTCAGAATATTCTATAAAATCCTCTTCAGAAAATTTCAATGTGCATTCTAAACCAGTACTAAAGGTAAAAAAAATTCAGCCTTTTGCCCTTTCTGTGAAACTGCTGAACATTTGACTCAACATTGCAACTCTGTGATGGACATACACGCATGCATACAGAAATTGAAGGCTACAAACAGATATTTCCCATGTACTAACCATGGTCATGCCCAAAAAAATAGCTATCATAAAGTCAAATATACTATCCCAAATGCAAGAAAACACACCATGTATCATTATGTAAAACTCCAACTCTGGAGAAGTCTGTGATTGCAGCTACAAACAAAATTGATTCAAATTTTGTTCATTTGCAAACTGTGCGAGTTTTCAAAATGGGTCCAACTGGAATTACAAAATTTACACGTTGCCTTTTGGATGGTGAAAGTCAATGTAATTTCGTCTCTTCCGATCTTGTAAACAGTTTGAAACTTCCAGTTATTTCAACCAGACCTTTGGAACTTCAAGCGTTCGAATCTTCATCTAGTTTTAGCCAAATGTGAAGACAAGCAGTTATCAAGCATCTAGGACAAATCTAAAGTCAACATTATGGCATTTGAAAACCTCAACAATTATGCATCACATCCGCCGCCACCAACTGACATTTCACGCTTCATGAAAAACAAACGACTTAACGACTTGTGGACCTAATGATTCACTGTCGAACTTACCAATTAAGATTTTAATTAGTACAGATTTCTACTGGAATTATGTGAACTATGAGGCTTCAGTCAAGCTGTGAGATTCTCCGACCTTGGTCCCATCAATTTTTGGGTGTATCCTTAGTGGATCTTGATTACTCGCAACAGTTTCTTTCACTCCTACAGTTCATAATATTAATGTGGATACTTCAACTCAAGCATTGGACGATGTGGTACACGAATTCTGGAGTTTATCTGGAATTCTGGAAAGTATTGGCATACAACCAATTCAGGAAGGGAAAAGCACCAATAACTCTGAACTCTTGACAAACTTTCATCAATCTTTTGAAATCATCGATGGTAGAAGAGTAGTAAAATTACTATGGAAACCAGATCAACTTTTATCAAACAATTATGAAGTCGCAATTCGAGGTTTTAATTCTTTAACAAGAAAACAACACACACAGTTTTTAAACATGAATATTCTGAAATCATGCAAGATTACATTGATAAAAAAACAAGTTGAAATTGTATCACATGAAGCACACAATAAAGAATGTTTATTTTACTTACCCCATCATGCAGTAAAGAAAATTGCAAATGAAGAAACCAAGTGTTGTATAGTTTTTGACGCATCTTACCATTCTCCAGGTCATCCATCTTTAAACGAATGCTCTAGAAATTGCACCAAATCTACTTCCCGATATCATGGCTATGTCACTAAGATTTCACCTTTCAAAAATAGCAATTACTTGTGACGGAAGCAGAGCATTCATACAGCTGATACTATCAGACGAAGACAGAGACGTAACACAATTTCTTTGGTACAAGACAAAAAGACAAAGTATACACCTGATGGAAAACGGAAGGATTTGCGTGTCTTCCCTTCGGACTCCCTTTAAGTCCATTTTTATTATCAGCTTCTCTGTGAATTGACTACAATGTACAAGCAAACATAACCTACTGCAACTAAACACATTAAGAATAACACCTATATGGATGATATTGTCATGGGAACATCTACAGATACTGAAGCTACAATTCTATATCAAGAAATGTAATTAACTTGTATCACATATCAGCCACCATTAGCCAAACGGAATACAAATTCTAAGATTTTGCAAGAGAAGTAGAAACAAGAAAACATTCCGTTTAAAAATATTACGCAGGTCTCAGGGGTTAAATTGAATACTGACATAGATGTTTTTCAAATTGATGTGCAGGAAAAGACTGTTAGAGCATCTAAAGAATCAGTAACAAACGATTCCCAACGATTTGTCATCGCATACACAGCCATTAGTCGAAGTGGAATTATGAAAAACGGAGTTTCAATTTTTCTACATTGCAACTTTAGAACACATTGCAGATATATCTTGTTATAGTTCTTACACAAAACTTTTTCATATGGTTGCCTGGATTCTACGTTTTATACAAAATTGTAAGTCTCCGCCACATATTACTCATGAATTGAATCATAACAAAACAGAAAAAGCCAAGGTATATTGTATCCAAACTGCATAATATCAATGCTTCCCAGCTGAAACAGATGCCCCTTGCCAACAAAATCAAAAATTTCCTGTTTCAATCCCTTTCTCAAAGATGGCTACTTACTTACACCTTAGAGGAAGACTTCAATTTTCTGGCATTCCTTCTGATACTCAACATCCTTTATTACTGGATGAAAACCACCTCTTTGTCCATCTTTTGATCCAGCATACCCACATACGTTTCCATCATTTAAGTGTACGCATAGTCCTCTCCAAGTTACACTCTACCTTTTGGATACTAAAAGGACATCAAGCTATAAAGCAGGTTCTTCACAAATGCCTACCTTGCAAGCTGTCCAAAGCGAAATCTGGAAAACAAATTGAAGCTCCTCTGCCTTCTGAAAGAATTGTGCTTCCTGCTCCATTTACTACCACAGGAATTGATTTTTCTGGACCTGTAAATACCCGCTGTTTGAAATCAAGAAACACAGCCTACATAGCACTAGTGCAACAACACATGCATTACACATTGAACTCGTATCAGATGTTACTATGGACAAATTTCTCCCAGCTCTTCAACGATTTGTTGATCGCAGAGGACTGCCACACACAATCTATACTGATAATACTGCTACCTTTCATGCAATAAATAAGGAAATGGTCTTGTTATGGCAAGCTTTGTCAGCATAAAAATTCCACAACATTATGCCCAAAATGGTATAACTTGGAAATTTATTGCCCCACGGCAGCTTGGTGGGAGCACCTGATAAGAATTATCAAACAATGTCAGCGAAAGGTACTCGGACAAGCACTTTTAGATGAGTCTGACCACTGTCCTTGTTGGAATAGAAGCCGCACTCAACAGCCGACCATTAGTCTACAAAGAGCCAACATTAGTCGACAGCTCCACAACCTTAACATCAGCTTATTTCATGACAGGACGAAAACTAACAGCCAATCCATCCAGCCCAGATAATGACACAAGGCTTAAGAGAATCTACAAGCTGCAGCAGGACTTACTTTGACTGTTTTTGAAGAAAAAAACGTCCAAAGGAATATTTACTTCAACTGCGATCTTTTCATCAAGTTCGTAACCAGGACAGTTTCGTTAACATCCGAGTTGGCAATATCATGCTCCTAAAAGAAGACGTCCAACCATGGCACATGTGGAAGAAAGCTAGAGTGATGGACCTACACCAGGGATATGATGGGAAGATAAGATCCTGCTAATTGAGGGTTAATGATCGAAAGGCAACCCGCCTGGTATCTCTGTTCATCCCCCTCGAGGTTGCCCAGGGTAGGGAGGATGTAGGAAACGAGACTATATCAAATATATCTGTTGTGCAAATGGCAACAGCTGTAAATAGTTCTGTTTTGAGAAGAATATAATGATGTGTTGATACTTTCAGTCTAATTTAATACCGACGAGTCCCCAAGGCCTATCTAAGTCTGTTCTGGTTTCATGGCTCGAACAATTTGAACATTGTAAGCATGCAGTCTTAATCTTTTCTTAATAACCTTGTACACATTTGCAATTGGCCTATTAAATTCTGTTGTCACTAATCTCATTGATCTCCTAGGATAGAGTAAGAATGTCTCTCTAATACGCTCAACATCACTTGTGCAGGGCCATCCGGAATGCTTCTTATCTACAATACTTCCAGTTTCTAGAAATGCACACAATGAGGTAGATACCCCCATCCATGTAGCAGTAATGAACTATTCAGTATAATCTCAACAGCTATTATAACACTGAAGCACTGATACAGGTGTATCATTGGCAGCTCCAATAATTCATCAGCATGCAAGGGTTTCTTTATACAGGATTCCCTCCTGAAAAAGCAGCATCCACTGCTATTTCAAAGGGCTCATCCATTTGTACATTAATTTACAACAAGTCATCTTTTCCGATGAATCCTATCTTAATTTATGATACAATGGTGGACGTATTAATATTAGATGTTATACCTGTGATTGCCACATTCCGGAGGGCTTCATCAATTTCATACAGAACCAATCCCAAGCATGATGCTATGGGGGCCATTCGGTATTATGGACGATTTCCTGCAAAGAATTATGAGCAATTTGATAATGATGATAGTGAAGTTTACTGGTGAAAGAGCCAGATAGATGTGGCCATACTGCACCAAACAAGGTAAATCTGTGATCTAGACGTTAAAACAATGAAAAAAAGATTAGTCGACAAGAAGGGTCAAAGTAAAGTTTATTGGTGCAAAAGCCAGATATGGCTATGCTGCGCCTAACAAGATTTGACTGTGGTCTAGACGTGAAGAAATTGAAGAAAAGACACAAATTCCGCAAGAACAAGACAAGAAGGAGGGTCGAAAATAGAGAAGGATCGCTAGGGTATCCCGGGAGTGCATCCCCCGTGTTTACCAAAGACAGTAAACTCCATGGGGAAAAAATATCACTAGGGTACCTCGGGTTCGTAAAGCCCATACTTACCTGAAGAAGGCAAGTCCCTGAGGTGCCCGGCTATACCCCCAGATGCTGGGTACCCATTTTAGTCGCCTTTTACGACATGCATGAGCTACAGTGAGACTATTCTGTCATCCCCGGTCACCACAAGGGTCTGAATGTCCTTCAAGATTAAGCCTTTATAATTTGATGTTCTCCATCATTCTATAAAAAAATATTTCTTCCACTCATATTACCTATTTATATACATTATTACTTGTTTTGATTATTTATTTTATACAATACTTATGCTATTGTCTCAGATGTCATGCATGAGCTACAGTGGGACAACTCTGTCCTTCCCGGTCACCACACAGGTCTATGAGCAATTTGAACAGCAACCAGTACATCAACAAAGTTCTCACGTTCAAAATCTCATGCTTCTTTCAATACATTCTGGGGTCCTATTTCAAAAGAAAAATACTCATGCTCATACTGACAGGAATAATCAAACCTACCTTTCAACACAATGAATGAAACTTCTTCTTTCGACAGCCTTATCATCAGATATGTTGACTATCAAACATGCCAGGGATTGCATCATTAAGTATTTTATTCCTGAATGTAACTGATACAGATGAGCTTAGAGTTGGAATAGAAGCAATTTGGAAGGTTTTTCCTTGAGTTTGATTAAAAATTTCTTTGATTTTTGGCTCTCTCACCATGGTGTCCAAACACTTATTTCAATGCAAGTGGAATAAATTTCATTCAATTTTGATGTGTCCTTCATGGTGTTTCAAACTTTGCAAGTAATGTTGATATATATATATATATAACTTTTATTGCCAAACAAAATATTTTATATACATAATTGTTTCACTGAGAGGGGGGAAATGGACTTGTGAAATTGTTAGAACGACATGGTGTTATGGACCTGGTCTCAGTTTTTGAACCACGGGGATATAAAACAACAACACATAATTGTTTACTTTTCAACACAAAATATATAGTTTTTAGTGTTGTTGTTTAGAATTTCAATATTTAGTGATTACATTTTCCATTAGTAATCCTTAATGAATAAATTACTTCAGAAACTGTATTTAGCTTTTTAGAAAAGGTTTGTTATTTTTACTTCTTAAGCCAAATAATTTTTAGAAAAAAAATTTAAAAAGGTATTTTAGAACTTACTTTTTCTTATCTTTTTCGTTGAAATCATTTAATTGTGATATTATTTCATGATGCCGTGCTTTTAGATCACCAGATATGCTATCAAGGGAAGCAACGGGTGAAATACGATGTTTGGATTTTTCAGAATGCTTCTTGAGCCACTTTTTTACCTAGAATGAAATTAAATAATGGTCAAAACACTTTATATAGCCTAAGCCTAGATTACATTATTTAAAGTTACATAGATGGAAAGAACGGCAATATAAAAAAAAACAATTTCTGAGCCTTAAAAGATAATTAAAAACATTTATTGATGGGAAATAAGTTGAAATTCCACTGTACATAAAAAATGAGCGTTTTTTTTTTGGATCCTCAGCTTTATAAAAACCTATGAACTGAAACAGAGAACCATAGATGCAGTCATGTGTATGCAAGATTTTACATTCCATAAGTACACAAGATAATATCTTATTCTGTCCCTCTCCTGTAATCCTATGAACTTAAGAGGGCAATGAAGATGCAATGCCAGAATGTAAGAATTATCTGGCAAATGAGAGCTTTGCGAAACAGATGGTTAAGCTAATACAAAAAACAATGATAGTTGAACAAGAATCACTGTATCTTTCTTTGTGTTTGAGTAAATGCTTTTATAATTACATGTTTGTGCAAACAATCTTCAACAGACTTCTCCCAAAAAAAAAAATTTAATTTCAAGTTCTACACACACATATATAATAAGAATATCATGAAGTTTTAATTATCACTACATAATCAAGTATCAGGATAAAATTTATTTTATTTAGTAATTTATCCTTATTTACGTAATGTTATATTTTACAGCTTAGTGAATTAGTGACAGTATTTTTAATGGCCCAAAAGCCAGATGTGGTCATGCTGCACCAAACAACTTAAAACAATGAGTGTAAAGCTAGTAAAGTGTAAAGCGTGTGAAAAAACTGGGGGAGAGACAAAAAAAAATTGGTGGACAAGGAGGGTCAAAAATAGAGAAGGATCACTAGGGTATCCCTGGAAGCGTGTAACCCATGTTTATCAAGAATGGTAAATCCCTTGGGAAAGAAAAAGATCTCTAGGGTGCCTAGGGGTCATGATGCCCCTACCAACCTAAAGGCAACCTGTGGTCATGGAGAAGATAAGAGTTCAAATTGCTGAGTTCCTTAATTAGGGCTTTCAAAAGGTCAAGATACCAGTGTGAGTGGAGAGAATGCATAACTTTGGATGATGTGAATGTAAAGAAGTCTAGAGAATATTAAATAAAAATTAAGTTTTTATCTCAATTATTTTTTGATAGTAATTAAGACTTTACAATACCACTGGATAAAAATTACAACATTATGCACATAGGAATTTATTAGTGTGCAGAATAAATTCTATCATTTTGGTTATTTCTTAATAATAATTAACTTTACAATACCCCCTTGTAAATGGTTAGATACAAAGTAATTCCTCTATTTATTCTAGTAACTGGTTCAACAAAAATGTGTAAATTAAATCATAAATCATGTATAATATATTAGCCAACAATCATTCTTGAAATGAATGGAAATTTTTAAATTGTGATATTAAGCTATATGTTCGTAAAACATTTTCTGGATAACTTCAAAATAATATTTATAAAAATTGAGCTTTATCTAGTAGCTTAATTGAACTTAAAATAGTATTTATAATTGAGCGTATTATCAATATAGAATAACATTGAAGTTACCTAAATGATACTTAAATTTTTCGAGAATAAAAACAAAAGGTTTTGTGGCTAATATCTTTACTAAAAAATAATTATTTGATAAGTTAGTACAAATTTCTAAAATAATCATGTGAGATTAGAAATATGAAAAAGAAGAAAAAAATATTTGGACAACTTCAAAACAGTATTGACAATTGAATCTATACAAAAACCATATTAATCATGACTTAAACTTGTTGATAAAGTAATGATTTTGTATCAAGATTTAAGATGAATGAAAATAATCACAAATGAAACAAATTTTATTTTGAAGTAAAATAAAATTATGCTTAATATGATGTTCTATATTAACTATTACCACAATCAAACTCATCTATAACATAAGTTACCTTCAAGACACCAAAATCACAAAACAAAATGTAAAAGAAAGGAAACATTTTTTACATGATGGATTATGGATGGAATCGCAAAATATAACAGTATTGAGTATTTTCAAGCATTTTTATGGTTATAAAGCAAAATATTTTTATGATAAAATTTGAAAAGTGGTCAAGGACATCAATTTAAGGCTTCACAAAAACAAAAGTCCCTTTGAGAGCCAATAAATTGCCTAATAGAAACTTCAAAATTTGTATATTGTTTATAGAACACATCATGATAAAAAAAAATTAATATTGTCATATAAAATATAATAAAGTGAAACTCTTAACAGATGGAGAAATTAGAGCACATATATCAATAACAATCATTGAAAGAAAAATATGGGTTAAATTTTGAAAAAAAAAAAGTGATATAAAAGTATTAATTAAAAAATTAATTGAGAGAAAACCAACAGATAACAAAATGACTGAAAATTCAATTAGCACCTCTACTTTAATCCGATGTCTTATGTATATTTACATTTTCATTCATAACTGGATAGACATGAAAAGTTAAAAAAGCTTGGCAATTACAAAGATTATAAAAAAAATAAAAAAAAAAAGTAATACTTAATGTAAATGTAGAAGTAAATAGTTCTTTCTACATACATTTTTATTACATTTACACAGAAACTGAATAATAGTGCTCATGAACTTTTTTTCTATTAATGTATATAAATTAAAAGGATTTCAAGTTATGAATATCCATGCAATGCATTAAAAAAATTAGAAAATATTCACACACACACACAAAAAAACTTTAATAGAAAACAAAAAAGCAACAATTTACTTTTTTTTTCTCTTTGCTTAGATTCACTTCAACCATGTTTTTCAGAACTTTTATATCTTTTTCAGATACAGCTGCTTTGTAGTTCATTCCCAGCAAATGAAGATGATTTTGTTTCAGCAGTTGGGTTTTTAGTGGATCCATACCATCTTCACCATACAGAAACTGAAATTTAAAAATGTTTTAGATTAGAATTTTCTTTAAACAAGTAACATTTTTATGATGTGTTATGTATTAAAAATAATTTCATTTGTAAGTAATATTCAAATTTTCTTTAATTGCTCCTTTTCGTATTATTAATATATTATAATTCATGAAGACTTATAAAAACATCTAGAAAGAATTATATCACGATTTTTGAAAGGATTATTTATAGTAAAAATTCGATATAAAAACCAACTTTTTTAAAAACAACGTTTTTATATGGTGGCAAAGTTTATTAGAGAAAATTATTGAAATATTAGTTAAAACTGTTAGTTATTTTTAACTTTAAAATTTACTTAAAAAGAGACATTTGTGAGAGTATTAAAAAATTCATAATACCCATAAAATCAAAACATGCATTTGAAAGTTTGTAAGCCATTCTATTAAAAAAAAAATGGGAACCAGAATTCAGAAAAAATTATTGTGATAAGACATGGTGCCAAATATTGGAAACTTTCTTTCTTGCTCATGATTATTGACTAAAAGTCAGCAACCCTTACTATCTCGGAGATAGTAAAGGGAGATAGTATCTCCCCTTTGTGAGTACAATAGTTTTACGAGGCGTCATGTGGTGTGGGGAGTGCCCGGTGTTCCCAGAGGGGGAAATTTTTTTTTCCTCAATCCTAAAAGCGCCTAGAGGAAAGAATATTTTGACTTATTAAAATTATTGAAATATTAGTTAAAACTTGTCGCAAACGTCTAAATATTGCATTGTTAGGCGAGTAAGAACGATTCCCGAAATTTCAAAGCTCTAGCTTGATGGGAAGTTGGTTAAATTAACGATCGAAAATTTGATGACACACACACTCACACACCAAGTGAAATTCAGAATAATTCGATATAAAAACCAACGTTTTTAAAAACAACGTTTTTATATGGTGGCAAAGTTTATTAAAGAAAATTATTGAAATATTAGTTAAAACTGTTGGCTATTTTTAACTTTAAAATTTACTTCATCCATAAAATACTTATTACAGATGCAAATAATAATTTAGATTTTCAAAATGGAAAATGAATATTGGTGCATTAATTAGCAAAAAATATTTCAATAGTCTTTAATAGAATAAGAATTTTGTCATTTCATACAAATAAACATTATGTTTATTTCCATGTGAATACAATGATTAATCAATAACATAGCCATTTTTCAAAAGAAAAATTTAGAGATTAAGTCAAATTTACAAACCATCCAACTTCTTTTAAACCTCCTCCAATAACCTTTTTAAATGTATAAGGTTATTGTAAAAGTTCAAGCCTGATTTTTTCATAGATGGCAGAAGCTTGCACTTTTGACGGTGTTGATGTTTCTATTATAATCATATTATTAATTGACAGTTATATAAATGCATCATGAGTCAATATAACTTTAAAAAAGTTTATTTAAATTTATTTCTTTGCAGGATTAATATTCAAAAAAGAAAACGAAAAGGTACAATTTTATTATCTTATGTTATATGAGTTTAAAAAAAAAATGAATGTTGGAACTTTTGAAAAAAAAAAAAAATGTTTAAGACATTTGTTTGGATCAAGGTCCTACTCTTGGAACAATTAAATTGAAATTTGGATTGCAACAGTTAGGCTGAATGATAAACTTTGCTTTGGGCAACCTTCCAGTATCAAATATGACTTTATCCACGATTTAGTGAATAGTAAGTCCATAGATAATAATTAAGAAGCTTGTTAAGAGGCTAAATGTTGACAATTCAGCTACATTTCATCACTTAGAGCATGATTCGATATATGGGTTCGGCACACTTTAGCAGAACAGAACTAACTGAACTGTGGTTTCACAACCATTTCTTTCCTCTTCTGTCAACTAAACAAACCATTCTTATGTTACGTCATAACAGGATATAAAAAATGGATTGTATATAAGAACATAAATGAAAGAGCAGAATCTATGGCAAAGGCTGAATCGCATCCAATGAAAGTGTAATGTTGGGTGGGATTGCACAAGAATAATTTATTCTGAGCTTCCTCCATGTGGCCAATCAATAACTGCAGAGAAAAACTCTGAGCAACTCACTTAACTAATTATAGAAAGCCACAAGCAAAACATTCAAATTTAATCAATTGAAAAGGCAATCTTTCACCATGACAGTGCTAGACACGTTTAGCACAACAGACACTGCAAAATTAAGATTTTTGGTTTTATTAATGTTGCACTAGAAGCAACATGAGGACTATTGACGACGGATTTCGTACTTTTGAACATCAGTCAAGTGACAAGGATGAAACCTCAGCTGACACCTATCTCTCCAAACTTCCATGCCAGCCAATGGAAGGGCTTTGAGCCTTGACAGATTTCACATGCATCAGCCCTGGCTACATGGTGGGTCTTTAGTTGCATCAAGGCTCAAATCCACAACTAGATGAAAACTGCCAGCCACGAGTCCACAATCATGACCACTAGGTGGCTACCATGGCCCAGTAAAAATTTAGAAGTTAAAATGGGAAATCCTCCATCCCCCTCATGTTCCCCACAACTTATTCCTTCAAATTTTCATCTATTTAACTCTCTATAAAATAATTTGAATGACAAAAAACTGATTATATGCAAGAAGTCAAAAAATACCTTACAACTTTCGCTTAAGAGAAACCATGCAGTTTTCTACAAAGTGGCAATTCAATTAAAACACTGGTGGACCATTTTAAAAAAATGAAAGAGTATATTATTGACAAATGAACTTCTTTTATGAAAATAAGTTGTATTTAATTTGGTTTCAAACTAAGAAAGAAATTTTGCAATCACACATACATCCTACTTTAGTATATGATATAGCTTTTACAATTACAATTTGTTACTTATTATTTATACACTAATATAAATTTTAAAGAGCATATAAAACATAAAAAAATTTTACAGTACTGTCCAGGTAATTTAGAAGATATCAGTTGGTTGGTTGGTTAAATTTCTGGCACTGAATCCTCTTGGGATATAATGTACCAAACACAAGGTTAAGAGAGAGAAAAAATTTCGTTAAAAAAAATTAAAATTCATAAAAATAAAATGTAAAATTATATGAAAGGGGTAAAACCAATGTCATTTAAAAATTTAAAAACATTTGGTTGGGGATTTTTCCCAACCAAGTCAATTAAAGAAAGATTATATGATTTAAAATATATAAAACGGACAGAGTTAAAAACAGAGCATTCGATTAAAATGTGTCTCACTGTCAGAGGACAAACACAATAGTTACATATAGGAGGATCCTCCCCCAGAAACAGATGTTTATGAGTAAGCCTTGTGTGTTCAATTCTTAGACAAGTTAAAATCACATCCTGTCTTTTTTTCCTGTCAAAGAAAACATTTCTTTGTCCATGCAAGAAATTTGCAGGTCGTCTACATATAAAAGAGCTTTAACAGATGGTAGGATGTTAGAAACAATATTAATTTTTATAATAAAAAGAGTGACACTTAAAACACTTCCCTGGGGCACCCCTTCTTCTTGAGTAAAAACATCCAATAGAATCGATCCCACTTTAACTTTAAAAAATTTATGTTTTAAAAAGTTTTGAATAAAAGTTGGCAAGTTTCCCCTCAAGTCATAATTGTATAAACCTTTAAGAATACCATACCTCCATGTGCAGTCATATGCCTTTTCGATATCAAAAAATACAGAAACAAGGTGTTTGTTCTGGGCAAACGCATCCCTTATTTGTTTTTCCAAAGCGACTAGGTTATCAATAGAAGACCTGTGTCGCCTGAAGTCGCTTTGGAAAGGCGAAAAAATACAATTTTTTTCTAAGATTAACATCAGCCTGGAGTTTACCATTTTTTCTAGTACTTTACATAGACAGCTCGTGAGGGCTATGGGTCGGTAATTTGTTGAATCTGTAGGATCTTTTCCCGGTTTTAAAATTGGAATGATGATAGCCTGTTTCCATGAATGAGGAAATT
>BMAW01000875.1:43940-133862 GCA_019974015.1 Nephila pilipes | reverse complement strand
CTTTTCCATTGGGTTTTTCTAAAAATCGCTTTGTTTTGTTAGTAAAATATAAAATTTGTTTGAGTAGGATATCTTTTAAAAATGTAGAAGATATCAGACCAAACCACCAACGGATTACTGGAAAATCACTAATAATAATGCATTTAAAAAGAAAGGCTAGTTATTCTTATATATAAAACTTAATACAGCATATGTAAATAAAGTGTCAAATATACGGAATAACTAGCACTACAAAAAATTTAATTTTGTCTTGATTCCTACACTATTCCATTAGAGTAGAAGGCATAAAATAATTTTCTATGACTTGTCAGCCAGTGTAAAAATGCCACATTACTAGAAGAGCCAGATAGGTGAGGTGTCAGATTATAGAGGGAGTACTGTACTTTTATTAGAATTAAAATTTTGAAATTAAAAGCTTTTTTCCCTTTATTTCCTACTATTAGGAGGGCGAGACTCAAAAATTTTTAATTGAGATTTCACCCAAGAACCATATTAGACGGAAATTACCTAAAAACATGCAATAGAGGTGAATATTTTGAAAGAATTTCACCTCCAATATTTATAATTAATTTAAGAAAACAAAAATATTACCTGAATCACAGTCCCATCACTATCTCTAACAGTTTGATCATACTTAACAGAAATTCCTTCTAGATGTTTTATAAGACACCGTTGAAGATAACCACTCCGACTAGTTTTAACAGCAGTATCTATGAGACCCTAAAGATGGGGGGGAATCTGTCAGTTCAAATATAAAATTACCAAAAAAAATAAGTGCTCCAAGAAAATTTTACAAAATGTAATTACATTTTTGTACTAATCAAAGGATTAAATATACATTTATAAGCTGAAACAACTTTTTAAAAAATCATTTTCATAGAATTTGATTTTTAAATAAAGACCAATTAAAACAATGTAATTATCTGAAACAGAAAACATAAAAAGAAAATGATGGTTGACTTCTGATTTGAAGACACTTACAAAAAATCTTTTGAATTCAATACAATAAGAATAAAAACATCAATTAAGTCAAAAAAATTCATGATAGTTTTATAATTTAGTATAAATTAGAATTCATATATATATATATATATATATATATATATATATAAACCTACATTCAGTTTTATTTTACCTTTTTCAAAAACAATAATAATTGCATCAACTAATTATTTATCATAGCGTATCCAAAATACTTATGAATGATAACTGTCTTTTTGACAATCATAGGGTGTTCCGCAATAAATTTGGACCTCCAGGATAAACCATCAACTACAACAAAGTCTTTGTACACCTACACAGAGCTGTCAATGAAAGTATAGGAGATAGCTGATCCCTGGAAGCTCCACCACAATGCTCCGGCCCAATTAGCCTTCACTGTGACGGCCTATCTAGCCCATACAGGGTTGCAACTTTGACATAGCCATCATTCAGCCTTGATGTAAGCATGACAGACTTTCTACTGTTCCTAAAGCTCAAGAGAAGCCTGAAAGGTAGCTGTTTTGAAAGCATTCCCATCTTCCAATGGGCTGTCACAGAATCTCTGAAAATGACTTTGAAGACTTTTAACAATATGTACCAATCAGCTCAATAAATTTTATTTACCAGACCAGGTTGTATTATTTTACAGACAAATCCTGTATATAATATACATTACAGATAACATAAATTGTATGCTACTCAACAAAAAATATATATAATTATTTTTCTTGCTTCCATACATGGAATTAATAAAAAAAAAAATTCAATTTAAAGAGAAAAAATTTAGTGATTGCATCATTTTATCATTGCTTTTCCAGTGTATTACATAGTATGCAATGTAAACTAATAGTATGCATCAAAATGAATGCAAGACAGAAAAATATGGATAAATGGAGAAAATCAAAATGAATGTAAGACAGAAAAATATGGATACTAAGGGGGGGAAATTAAAAGTAAATCTAGCAATACTTTTTGCAGTATTTCCAGATATTGAATAAAACCTTAATAACTGATCACATAATAAATTACAACATTAATAATGTTTATTTCATTCAAGTCTAACACGAAATATGCACACATTCTGAAATATGTAGCATGTCTTGATTTTTGGTCAATTTGTTAATAATTTAGAAAACTAAACACAGATTAACATGTTACAAATTCAGAAATATATATTTTTCCAAAACTTAATTTACATGGACACAGTAACCTCAGTTGGGTAAGTTTAAATATAGATATCTTTTTGAAAAAATTTAAGTAAATACAATTTATTGCAATTGTAAAGATAAATTATGTGAAAAAAGTACTAGAGTCAAAATGTAAAATTCAGAATTTTGCAAATCAATAATGAACTGTGTTAAGATCAATTAGTATTATGAAGCAACAATTAAATACCTGAATAGAAAAACAATATTCAGATGACATTAAAAGTAAAATGAGGCAATAAAAAGTACAAGAAACAAGCCTTTTCCCAACCTCATCTCAAAACATATTTTGCCAAATTTGTAAAGTGCCAAGATCAAGAAACTAAAAGAAATAATTGCTTTGGGATCTATTTATAAATCAATTACAAGAAAATTTTATAGAAAACATTGGAAATTTTTAAAAGTCCATATAAAATGCATGCACTTTTATAATTTTTTTTTTTTTTTGTTTGTTTGTTTTGTAAATCATCATCTTTCTCTTATAAAAAAAATCAACAAACTTCATGAACAAGGTAGCAATAATACAAAGAACCAGAACTCCTTCATCAATAATTTTCCCAAGTTCATCAATTTCTCTATGCAGAAGAACCAACTGGATGTTCTAAACAGATCAACAAAATTTAATACTTACTTCTCGACCAGCCATACAATGGAAAAAATATTCTTGAGGATTTATTCCAGTCAAAAAGCGGCCTCCAACAAAACCTCCTGCCTGTGGTGAGGTCGTATATGGTAAAAATGAAGGCAAGGTACTACCATTCAGCATTAGAGGCATACGTCTCCCTTCCAATTCAATTTGTCCCAAAAGACAAGAGATTTGCATAGCATTTACCTGCAAAGTTAAAAATACAACATGAAAAAAAATATATTTCAGCTTTCATTTAAATAATTTTAAATTTGAAATGTGGAAGTTGATGAGTACTAACTAAAATTGGTATTATCACAGATATAAAAAAAAAAATGATCACAAATTATAAGCAGCAATCCATAATATTTCCAAATAAATGCAAAAATACAATTTGTTGCAATTAAGATACAAATTGGAATATATTATATCTTTCAAAACAAAAATAAAGAGTTTTAAATTGCGTTTATATAAATAATTTGCTAACAGAAATCTATAGTTGAAAATTTTTTGCTAATCAAGTTCTCATATTTGGTTAGTTTCATGCATCTCAATGATGCATAAAACTAAGTTAATTGCACTTTAAATTCCTTGTCTAAATGATTCTTTAAAAATGAAATAGATATTTGCATTTTCAACAAAATTTTCTTTCCCTTAAAATAATTCCAGAGACCGGTTTCAAAAAGTGGTTACTATAAGAAAAAATTATTTTAAAAACTTATTCAATTTTAAAACATCTCTCTGAGAAACATAAAAATAAATTTACAACCAATTATGCCTTTTCTTATAAATTTGCATCCTAAGCAGGATACAGCATCATGTTGATAATGAATACACTGATTTAAATGGAACTGTAATTTTTTTCACTACTGAACCATTTATATGCATCAACACAGATTCATTTACATGCAAAATGGATAAGTACTCAGAAAAGTGACATACTCCCTTAATAAGGCTACACTTGCTGCAATTCATAGCATTCTAACATTCATTATTATTCACCAAATCAAAATAAACAAGTTTCTTTTTAGTCAATAATATGAATTCATTAGAAGAGGAAAATTCCAGTAGCTTTGCAAGATAGTATTTTACTATACCTGCTCAATCCTAATTTTTAATCATTACTAATAAAATAACAAAGTGCTCATTTTCAAATAAAGTAGTTATAATTTTTTGCTCAACAAAAGGCATTAAAATGGTTTTTTTTCATCCTATGCCCGTCTCCGACCTTTCAGTCATGAGTTGACGAACAGCCCAATATAGTGAAGAA
The DNA here is from genome assembly GCA_019974015.1 of Nephila pilipes. Taxonomy (NCBI): domain Eukaryota; kingdom Metazoa; phylum Arthropoda; class Arachnida; order Araneae; family Nephilidae; genus Nephila; species Nephila pilipes. Next base: position 129,781 of record BMAW01000875.1, on the reverse strand, counting down.
CAATACAAGCAGTCAGCAAAAACGTTGTCAGTAACACACAAATATGAAGAGTTAGAAATATTGAGAATGGCAGGGCAAAAGCTGAGGTGTTCTCCAGTCATGATCGTGCCATAATCGCAAAGAGGACAAATATCTGCGCTCGTGAGTCAAATTCTATACAGGTGGCTCTGTAGGTAGTCATGGCCCATAGCAAGTCTAAAACAGGCCACTCCAATTGCTCTAGGTCAGAAACAGGAAATTCTAGATGACTTATTCAATAGGGATTTCCATTTTTTCCTAAAGGCCTTTTCACTGTATAAGCTAAGACGGTTAGATTTGAAATTAAAGGATATATATATATATTTTATATGTTGCAGAGGCAGAGGAGGATTTGGTTGTATTATTTGAAATCTCTTTGGCCAACATATCTGCTTGCTCATTTCCATATATCCCACAATGGCTTGGAATCCATTGCAGGACAATGCAATTCTTAATATTCAATAGTTTGTCTCTATTTTTTTTCATGCAGTTCCTAGAGATCTCACAAATGGAAATATAGGAAGTTGTTAAGAGAGTAATATCCACCTTGGAATCAATGAAAAAGACAATGCATTAAAATGTATTACATCAGGAAGATTATATTTAAGGAAGACATAAAAAAATTGTTTTGTTCAATATTGGTTCACATGAAAAGCTTCTAATCTTAATATACATTTACACTTCAGTTTTATAGCAGTTAATTTGTACAGTAATATAGATAATATTTGTACTTATAATATTTGCTAGCATAAAAAAGTTGCTATGACTTTTAAATTTTCATTTTTATACATAAGACCCAATTTTATTTAATTTGTTAGAAATTTAAATAATTTCAACTTTATGTTATGCTTTTTAAAATTCTCTTGACTCTCCAATATTGGATATTAATTTATTTAGATTTATTATTAATCAGGTAGTAAAAATCACTACAATTATCCTCATTGTAACAGCTATAATAGAATGTAATCCATATAAAAAAAATTGGACCAAAAAACACAGAGAAAATTTGTGATAATAGTTAACTATATACAGTAACAAAAATGGTGAATCATTACCATATACCACACCACTAATTAGATATATTATTAACATAAAGGTACACATAAAAATTATTTCAACATCAAAATGGGTCACTAAAACTTACAGAAGATCCTTTGGCTCCTGATTCAACCATAAGTTGGAGATTATTATAGGGGAACTTTTTCCGGAGACCATTAGGAATGCAAATTCTACAATATTTCAGTTAATATTAAAATCTTTTTTAATAAGTATCAAATAATATAACATTGAAAAAATATATAATGAAGTAAACATACAAAAAAAATTAAATTATAACAACATAACTTGTTAATTCAATTAAATGTAAATGTATTTAAATAATCCAAAAACCTATTAGCTTATTTTTGAAAAATTTTTATTTCATATACAACATTTTATCAACAATATACACAGGGGATTTATTAATACAAATTTTCAAATATAATTTTTAATTGAAAGCAAACCCAGCTTTCAAATCCGTTAATCATAAATGGAAAGTAATAAAAATATGTTATTTATTCCATGCTCCCTTCTTGTATGTTATTCTTTTCTCCAAAGTAAGGATCAAACCTTTTAAAAAATAGACTAATGCAAAGGATTAACTATTCCCCTATCTGTCATTCATTATTTATACAATTCTTGGTGTTCAATCCAAGATTACTTCATTTTAAGATGATCTGAATAAATGAAACAGTCATTTTAGCCATTTTTGTGTAATGTTAACTCAGTTATTTTAAACATGTGTATATATATAGTTTTGTTTGCAAGATTGATTCTCAATATTAACTTGGAAGCATAATTGAACATTAGCAAAGGACCTCATAATTTTTAACCATGATCAAGTGACAAAGACAACACTTGAGCTAGCACTTTATTCTTCTGATTTCCCTACCATGCCTAAGTGAGACCATGACCCCAGACAGGGCTAATCACTCATTCTAAACAATGTGTATTTAATGGAGTTGGGACTAGATCATGTAACTCAATTGAAATTAATCAATAAACAGTTGACGCTGCAAAATGTCACAATTTTCCATTGTTATATCAAAAATAGAGAAGCAGAAAAAGTCATTTAATTGGAGGAAATTGGCTGCAACAATTTTTCATGTATAATGTGCTAGATGTATAGTTAACATTTAAGAGAAGATGCAAATTTGCTCAAGCATATCAGAATTGCAGTCATTTTTGAAAATATCCTGCTACTTTATTCATTGCTATGCTCAGATTAAATTTAACAGACTTCGTAACGGAATACAAAACCTACAAAATTAAAGATGCCCAAATCTTTTTTCTTAAAAAAAAATCATTAATCAATTTTAAGCTAAAGAAATATTTTTCAACAGTAGCAGCAGCTCAATAAAAACATGATGCAAGGATGATAAAGACTTTTTATGAACACATTAGTAACAGTTTAAAATTGGTCATTTTTTAAATACCATTGACATTTCTTAGTTTTTTAAAGGTGTTCTAAAATGCTTGATATGTTACTGAAAGTTCTCCAAAGTAAATTATATAATATTCAATACTGTATCAAAAACAACAAGAAAACAATCATAATACTTAAAGAATGTCAAAATTCTGAATCTACACAAAAACCTTTATGTTATATATAGCCAAATGATAATACACTTTTACAGCATGAATGTCTTCTGTTTTAAGAAAATCTTGATATTGAAAAACATCATAAATTCTAAGTTAAGCTTCTGGATATTTTATTCAGCTCTCTCAAGGAAAATTACAAAAACATATTTTGCTATGAGAAATTATTGGCCAATTAACAGCTCCCTGCAGAATTATTATTATTTTTTTTTTCTTTTAAGAATTTTCAATCAAAACTATGCCTGAAACCGTACAGTTCTTAAAAGAAACTGAATTAGCCCAGGAAATCTATCAAGAAAATTTATAAACTTTGTCAACCTGCTTCCTAATTCTAATTAGTAGCCCTTCAATAGATTTTTTTCTGCACTAAAATAAGAACTATTAGGAAAATATGGATAAGAGAAATTTTTTTGCCTGTTTTTGTCTTCTGTTGAGAAAACTTCTTTTCAGTAAGAAAAGTATTTTTACAATACTAATTTAATTTTATATTTATTTAATTTAATTTTATATTTATTTAATTTAATTTTATATTTATTTTATTTATATTTATTTAAAATTAATTTATAAATAAATATAAATCAGTCAATAAATTTGTCAAGATTATGATGCATAAATCTTAATAAGAATTACTCCACTATGGAATATTTTGTGTTTGTTTTATATTATATTTACTTAACATACTACAATTGATATACAAAGTCGGTTACCTAGCCCTTAGCAAAACATTTCACCACAAAAACCTGCAAAAATGAGATCTTACTATCGAAGTTCATCAACAAATCAATCTCAATTATAATTTTTTCAAGTCTTTCATATTAGAAACACCATCCTCATAACTGAAGTATAAGAAAATTCAGAGCAAATTACCAAAAAAAATTAAAGAAAAAAATTTCACAATATTATTATTACATACCTGCACCATAAAATTCATATGAAAATAATTCATATAAATGTTTATACATTACGAAAATTTCTACACAGCAATAAAAGAACCTAACATAACATATTGCACAAATATCTATCACTTTCACTAGTGAATTTTTTAAAAAAATTTATGAAATATTGTTCAGTACTTTTCAAGAAAGATATGTTAACTAAAAAAATTAATAACACAAAGCATAATCATGACTTTCTTTAGTTAATATGAAAATGTACCACTTTTTACGTTTTTCTGAATTTCACTTGGTGTGTGTGTGTGAGAGAGTGTCATCAAATTTTCGATCGTTAATTTAACCAACTTCCCATCAAGCTAGAGCTTTGAAATTTTGGGAATCGTTCGTACTCGCCTAACAACGCAATATTTAGACGTTTGCGACAAGTTTTAACTAATATTTCAATAATTTTAATAAGTCAAAATATTCTTTCCTCTCGGTGCTTTTAGGATTGAGGAAAAATTTCTTTCCCCCTCTGGGAGCACCGGGCACTCCCCACGCAGCATGAGGTATCGTAAACCTTTTGTACTCACAAAGGGGAGATACAATCTCCCCTTTACTATCTCCAAGATAGTAAGGGTTGCTGACTTTTAGTCAGTAATCATTCGCAAGAAAGAAAGTTTCCAATATTTGGCGCCATGTCTTATCACAATAATTTTTTCTGAATTCTGGTTCCCATTCTTTTTTTAGTAGAATGACTTACAAACTTTCAAATGCATGGTTTGATTTTATGAGTATTATGAATTTTTTAATACGCTCGCAAATGTCTCTTTTTAAGTAAATTTTAAAGTTAAAAATAACTAATATTTCAATAATTTTCTCTAATAAACTTTGCCACCATATAAAAACGTTGTTTTTAAAAACGTTGGTTTTTATATCGAATTATTTATATCTTTAAAACAAACTGAAAATTTTGAAATATTTTCGCACTGGAGTTGAAAATTACAACAAAAATTAGATTCAAATTTGTTTCGCAATAATTAGGTTATATCTTATCACAACAAAAATTCAACTTAAATTACATTAACTTTTATGATTGCTTTGATGCAATATGCCAAAAAAAAATTATCTGGTAAATAAATCAGCAACAAAAAGTACATTTTTAATATACTTAATAAGAAACATACACTTGAATGCTAAGAACATTTTGTTTTGGAATGAATCTGACAGTCAAATCAATTAATTACAATGTTTAAATCAATCATGTTTTGATAACTAGGAAAACCAAATTAATAACTTGTATAAAAAATACATAACAAATTCCAAAAATCTAATACTAATATATAAGTAAAAAAATATTGTTGTTATTTTGACTTCCAGTAAATAAATTGTGGTAAATATAGAAATTTATCTACTTAAAGTAAGTAAAGGAGTTTTTACCGATTAATTTCATTATTTAAAGTGGTTGTGACATTTTTCATCTCCATGTCTAACATTTTTAGTCCAAAATCCTCTCTGCTAAAATGTGCTTCTTTGTACTTGAAATTTAGTTCTTCCATGTCTGGATTTTGTGGATCTTCAATTTCAACTGCTTGAGCAGTAGCAACTACGCCTTTGCTTCTAGCAGTTCTCAAAACATGTCGTCGTTTCTTGTTGGCCTTTTGATTACAATGGATGAAACAGAGGATAAATACTTCATATATATTCAAAGCTACTAATTAATAGTGAATAGCATTCTTACAACTATTTCTATTAAAATTTACATATACATATAGGAAAATATCATACCTTTTTATTTACATAAATATCTTCAATTCCTAGAGAAAAGCCAGAATAATACTGCAGATAATGAGTGAAAAGTCGTGCAAAAGCAGTTAATATAGTATTTGCAACCTCACCTCCATATAGCTAAAATACAAAAAAAAAATTAAATTAATGTAAAAGTATTTGTAAGAATCTTAATGTTTAAGAAGGAAACATCTAAAACTTGAAACATATTAAGTAATTTTGCCAAAAAGAATGAAAATTTGCTTTAAAAATACAAGCAATGATCCAACAATGTCCACTTTAATCATCCACAGTTTTTAACTCAAACAAAAACTTGATCGATCATTTACACAAATTAAAACAATTTTATTACCAGTTTTATAATTTAAAAATCAAAATATCAGTATATATAACAGTGATAAGTTTAAATTTTTCTGAGTTACTTAACTCAAAAATAAATAGAAATTTTGAATTTAAATGCACTTATTAAATGAATTCTTAAAACTTTTAACCCAAAGAAAAAAAAAGTTGTTCAATATAAGTTTATACAAAAATTACAACTGTCTTATTTTTTGTGTTCCAGATTTTTTAAAAATATAAACATAAAATATTGTATATGATGAAAACAGTAATTCAATAATATAGAGAAATAATTTTAAAGAATTAACCAAAATTAACTAAAAGAATTATATATATATAACACTCAGGAACATTGAAAATATTACACCAAGAAAGAAGCAAATTACAATCACGAAATTTCGCAAAGTAGTTAAATGATGTCTGATATGAAAATAATCCAAGTTTGGTGGTACGCCTTTTGACCACACACCCTAAAGCAGTACTACAATCACAAAGTAGGTCCTATATAAACCAGCACATAATGGAAGATACATAAAATTAACAATAATATTTCCGCTCTAGGACGACTTTAGTAAATGAAGAATGTCAGGAAGACATTTTGAACAGTTAAGCAAGTTTGAGAGAGACCTGATCATCAGCGTGAGAATTGAAGATTAATTGAGGTGCAATGAGACATCAGCTATTTGTATTCGATACATTTTTCTGTTGTGTCATACGTAATGAATTTTTATGGTTGGCTGTCTGTTAATTGTTGATTGGATTGGATCAAATGCAGATTTCCTTTGCGTACAATAGGTGAATTGTATATATCATACAATTATTCCTCTTAAACAGGTATAGCATAGATTGCATTCTGTATATTTTGTTAATAAGCTGATAATGAACAGCAAGACTGATAAATGGGTAACTTTTATTGAAAATAATTTTAAAGGTTGGTGTTTGTTTCTCTCTGCTTCAAGTTAAGTTGTAATTTAATTGATCTAAGGCTAGCATAGGCCCATCAATTACTCCGCAAAGATGCAGAGAAGCCCAGGTGAATGGTACAATTTCACCCACATGGTTGAACAATCCAATACCCGAACAGAATTTACAATGTTCAAAGGGGGTGGGGGTCATAGCCTACGATAGCCTGTTCAGATTAATAGCAGTACATCAAACCTTAATGGGCTAACATAATGCTGATTATATCCTTCAATCCCACATGGGACATTTCCTAAATGGGCCTACAGGGCAATATTTCAGCAGTTCATCTGCATACGGATCCAGTAGCTCAAGACTTTCTATGTCATGTTCAAACTCTATAGCTATAGGTAAGATATCTATTGCCTATCTGCATTAGGACAACATTCACTGCCCAATCAACTCAATGCTAGACCATGTTGTAATGCAGCAGGAGGTTACCCGATGCACAATTGAAATTGCATTGTATTAGTCTAATTGCGCGCATTTTATTTGTTTAATTATCTTGATTTGAGGTTCAAGTGAATCTTTCTTCTGTATCAATTCTTTAAATTTCATTCCAATCCAAAGCTTCTGTTGAGAAAAGTAAATGAAATGAATAGTTAGTGTAATGCGAGCTCACAAGCTGTGTGACTCAGAAGTGGAAGTCAATGTATTTTTATTCTTTTTTTTTTTTTTAGTTCGTGTTGTGATGTTTGAAATAAATGTGTTCTGTGAATTCCTGTTTGTGATTCTTTCTAAACTTAATTTTGATGTGAATTTTATTTTCATATTTTGACAACTGCAAACGCATCTGGTAGATGTGCGAGTGCCCATTATGATGTATTAGAATTAAATCAAGTCATTTATTTTGACTAGGACGAGTTTTATTCAAAATTTATTTTGGTGCCCAACGTGGGGCAACATTTTTGAATTTGATGCGTTGGATGTTTTGTTTTCAACGTGGATGCTTTAAAAATAAGAAGAAAAGGTTTTTGAACCTCTTTTCCAGTTTGTCTTGATAAATTAGAAGAATTCTCTAAAGAATCTATTGATTTGAAAGCTGTTTTGGTTATAAAAAATCAATTAATAGATAAATTTAATCATCTGGCAGCGTGTTAAGAACAGATTTCTAATGAATTTCTGAAAATAGAAGATGGTGAAGAAGCTTGTAATTTAGATGCAGAAGCAACTGAAAAATATCGCAATAGATATCTTGCAGCAATGGCAGACATCGATTTCAAATTTCACGAGCCGTTTTGGCGACAAGCGGATTCAACTGAATTGCAAAAAATGAAATTACAGAAAATTGAATTAAAGAAATTTTCTGGTGATGCTAAGGAATTTAATTATTGGAGTATGTTTGAGAAGATACATTTAGATGTAAGTTTACCTGCTGATGAGAAATTCCAATATTTGATGCAGTCAATGGTTCCAAAATCAAAAGCGGGCAGAGTTCTTGAAAGTTTACCATTAACGGTGGCAAATTATCCAAAAGCTGTACAGCTTTAGAAAGAACATTTTGGTCGATATTTACTAGTTCAGATTTATGTTAGAGAGTTGTTGACGATGGTCATGAAGAATGCTACCTCCGGTAAAGCTACAATAGATCTTCCAGCTTTGTATGATGAATTAGTAAGCAAATTACAAGCTTTGGTAAGCTTAGGAAGAACTCAAAAAAAATATGATGATTTTTTAATACCGCTCATAGAGTCTTGCCTACCAGAAAATATCCCTATGACTTGGAAAAGAAGTTGTTCTAAATCTGAAGAAAAAGACAACGACTGTTCTTTAGAAAATTTAATGAATTTTTTGAAAAAAGTTATTGGTGAGGAAATGGTGGTACTTGCTCATGCCGGATTTGGAGTCAATAAAAGCGAAAGGAGTGATTTTAACATGGAGATACACTCGGATATTCCTTCTGCTGCTGCCCTGGTGAGCACAATGAATAAAGATGTTTCAAGTAGGAGAAATTTCTTACGTATTTTCTGTGCTAAAAAGCATTTAAGCCATGACTGTTTTACGTCTAAAAAACTCTCTCTTGGTGAGAAGAGAAAAATTTGTCTAAGAAAGGGGCTTGCTTTTCTTGTTTACGTGCGGGACACACTTCTAGAACTTGTAGGTATAAAAATAAATGCATGTCTTGTAATAAGAATCATTTCATTTTAATGTGTCCGGATTGACTTTAAGAATTTTGATTAAAGGCTCTAATAAAAATTTGAATATCAGAGCTCTTATAGATACTAAGTCTCAGCTTTCCTATTTCAGCACCAGAGTAATTAAAGAGCTTTAATTGCAAATCAAACAAAAACAATTTTTGGTACACAGTTTATTTGGGGGGAGAAAGACTGAGCCCAATTTGCATGAAGTATATGAAATTTGTATTTGTGATTTGAATTGTAATTTTTCTATGAAATGTGATGTATTGTCTGAAAAGAAAATTTGAGATTATGTACTTAAATCTAGATCAGTTCAAACATTAAAAAAATTGAAAGAGAATAATTTTTTGATACCAGATCTTTATTCTGAAGATCTTTCAATTGATTTGCTCTTAGGAGCTGATGTTGCAGGTCTGATATTGACTGGAAATTCTACGAAACTGAATTCTGGTATAATTGTATTAAAAAAGAAACTAAGTTATACTTTGATGGGTACTGAAATTTCTATTGATAATTGTGATATTACCAAAACAAAAGTGATTGAAACTAAAAGAAATGTTTTATCTTCAGTACAGAAAATATTTGATCCACTAGGCTTGTTATGCTCTACTACCTTGATTCCAAAATTGTTGCTACAAGAAGCTTGGAAAAATAAAATTTCTTGGGACTGTCCTTTACCAAGTAACTTTCAGAAAGGTTTTTATGATGGGTAAAAGAGACAGTTAGTCTTAATGAAATATGTATACCAAGATATCTGGTTATGGCTAAAAATTCTGAATTACAAGTTTTCCTCGATACTTGCGGAAAATCTTACAGAGCCTGTGTCTATATAAGAACTATACTAGATTCTTCTGAAGTCAAAGTGCAACTAGTCAGAGCAAAATCATGAGTTGCTCCTATAAAAGAAATGTCAATACCGAAGTTAGAACTCCTGGGCTGCTGTATAGGAACCAGGTTAGCTCACTCTATCAAAGTGGCTTTTGATTTACCCAATGTGCCCAGTACATATTAGACTGATTCTATGACTGTTCTTGTGATAAGGAAATGGTTAAAAATAGGAAGAAAAAAAATCTATTGCATTGACATATAAATAGCCTGAAACAAACTTCATTGCTATTCTTATATCAAGAATGTAAGGATAAAGTCAAGACCTTCATTCATGACACATCAAATCTTTTGCAATTACCGACTCACCATGTCTCTCACCTTCTATAAAAATTAAGCTTCAAAAGGAAATTTAAAAAAGAATAAGCAAAGATTTTCATAAAAAATATAAAAAAAATTCAGAAAGTGAAAAAAATTTTGCATCATGTTTTGAATCTGTTTCATCAACATTTGATGTAATTTGCACAATACATTATTGATAATGGGCCTTGTCATTTTGGAATACAATCAAGTGATAAGACACTTGATCTAACATTACAGCCTCATTTTCCAAACCACAATATTCGAGAACTTTCAAAATTATGTATGATTCCCAATTACCCCTACAAGAATTATTCAGTTGGTAATAACAGATGGTATCAAAACTTAGATCCATAACCTATCATAAAGCTTATTGTTAAACCACCATATTATAATAACTCCTATTGCTAAAGAAAAAAAATTATATGAACTTACTTCATAACACAAGTGGATTAAGCTATATGGTGTTGGGCCCACTTGAGCTTTGTCTATCACACCACAAAGAAGCTCTCCATGTCTGATTACAACTTCAGATTCTGTCATACAATCACCACTTAAGGTACTACCACCTGCAGACCATTCATGTGGAGAATGAGATTTCCAGTTCTAAATAAATGAAATATTTTTCTCCTCCTCTTAATTTGAAATTATATAAAGGTATAACAAAAACACTCAAAGGCATTTTACACAAACTATTAAAATGAAATTTACCAATTAATTTAAAATATGAAAATATAGACACTCACAATCCATACATTTCCTTTCTTTTAATTTCAATTTTTAAATAGAAAATTTGGCAAAAGAAGACATTACATATTATTGATACAAGTCAAAAAAATTTCAAGAGCGTAATTAATAAAATCCGTACTTTCATAAGATTAAAATACATTATAAAATTGTAGTATACAAGCAATGTCAAATTTAGATATTTTATTCTTAAAAATGGATGAACAAAAAAGTTGTTATGAACTAGGTAACCAAAATAACTAAAGATCATAAGCACTTTCTCTTCAATAGTTCTTCACAAGCAGTCTATATAATTTTTATCAATGCAGACCAATATTCTGATGTGCATCTATACTCAAACATATCCCATGTTATTTTGAAATAATAAAGTCAATCAAAAATGCACATCATTTTTGCAGAAGGAATAAGTGTTAAAGCCTGCATCATTTTATATAATAATCGAAAAACACAATATTTCCGAATAATTAGAAGAGAATAAAATACAGCAAAATTTTTATTTCACCTTTTTAAAAACATTAAAATAACCAAAGTGAAATAAAATGATAAGTTGTCTTTATTTGGTCCACTTAGACCAGGCTTCAGCAACCTATGGAACGCGAGCCAAATCAGGCAAGTGGTAACAATTCTCAGTGGCACTCTACAAAATTATCTGATAAAATTGCCCTGTCTCTCCTCACTGAACCTCACATGTTTTCTCTCCTTTCATTTGGTTAGTTGTGCTGAAACACAGCTATTGAATATGATTTCAGTCAAAAGTAGAATTGTTTGTTGCATGTTGTGCGCTGAATATTACTTTTAACTTTATGAAACATTCTTAGTTTTATAGTGAAAATTTGTATTTTATTGGTTTGTTTGTGACAATTCATACCTACGGATTTAATCCAATGGCCACTAAAAAAAATGAAGCTTGATGTTCGCGGTTTTCAAGACTCTTGGATGAATGAATATGGATTCATACAACTAAAGGATTGTGTTGTAATGTCGTGAAAAAGTTGTATGTTGCACACCAAGTGTACAAAAACCCTTTCAAACTAAACATCAGTCCATATTTAAGAATTCTGATGAGATATATGAAGCTATAAAAAGAACTGTTTACTGGGTATAAAAAACAAGTTACATTTTTTTTTTTTTTGTCAAAGAACTGGAACCAAACCTACAGTGATCGAATGTAGTTTTGTAATTGCTCATTATGTAGCTACCAAAGGCAAACCTTTCACAGTAGGCAAATATATAAAGAACACATTTTTAAAAAGTGTTGAAATATTGTTCAGCGATTCACCAAACCCAGAAACAATATCATTATAAATTCTGCAAACTATTGAAAGATGAATAACTCAAAGAGCAGAAAATGTAACAAAACAGAATTCTGGATTTACAAGATACTGTTGCAATTAGCAACTCATTATCATGCTCTCGATGATAAAACTGATGAGAATGATGCTGCACCCCTTGCAGTAATTGCACAATATTGCGATAAAGATAACGGTTCGTAAAGAATTATGCAGCTCTATTCCTCTGTCTGGGACAACTAAGGGACAGCATATTTTTCGTTTCTTCATTTACAATTATTTTGAAAGTAAAAACATTAATATAAATAAACTATTCTGTTTTACTAGTGATGGCCCCCTGGCAATGGTTGGCAAGGAAAAAGGATTCGCCAAACTTCTAGAAAATCATATGGGACTTGAAATATTGAGCTTCCATTGCATAATACATCACAAAAGTTTAGTTGCCAAAATTTCATCATAGCATTTAACTTCTGTAATGAAAAATGTTATTAATATAGTTCATTTCATGATGTCTCATTCTTCATTGGTACACAGGCAATTTAAATCTCTTTTAGAAAAAAATAGAAAGTGAATATGTGAATCTCCCCTTATACAACCATGTATATCGGCTTAGTGGAGACAATGTCTTGAATATGTGTCATGCATGGAACACATTAAAGTTTTTCTTAATAAGAAGGAACATTTCCCAGAATTGAAAGATAAAGAATGGTTACGTAATTGATGTTTCTGACTGATATAATTAAACATCTCAATGAGCTAAACTTAGGATTGCAAAGAAAGAGCCAAATAGTCCTTGAACTTTTTTAATACTGGAAAGGCTTTGCTACAAAATTACATACATTTTCCCATTATATTAATACTAGCACCTACAAATACTTCCAAAATGTTAAAGTACTTAAAAATACGTCAACAATATACAAAGATGAACTTCAAACCTATGTTCAAGAACTTAAGGCAGAATTTTCTATAAGATACAGATTTTAAAGTTTGTATGCCTATATTTTCCTTCCTAATCAAACCAGATTTAATAGATCCATTAATAATCCCATTCAACTTGTCAATTTTTGAGTGGATGAAAGTTGATAATTTTGAGATGGAACTTATTGAATTAATATCTTCAGAAAAATGGAAAGCAAAATTTATGGAATTGCAAAAAAATTTGGAAGATAACTAACAATAAATCTACAATAATTTTAAATTCCTGGGTGTCACTGCCAGAGAGATTTAATCATTTAAAAAAAAAATCACATACACTCTGCTTTCCACTTTTAGTTCTATATATCTATGTGAACAAATATTTTCTTAGGTGAAAAATATTTTGAGTCCCCCAAAGAAGTCATTTGACAACTGAGCATCCAGAATTACATGTCAAATTGAAAATCACAAATTATACTCTTGATATTGTGCTATTATAGTAAGAAACAACAGGGACAAGATTCACATAAAAATTTTAATTTTTTTAATGATATATCGAGGGAATATTTATATTTTATGTTGTTTATTTTTTATTTTAATAAATATTTTTAAAAGATACATAGTACATGTACAATTTTTATTTATTTTGAAGAAATAGTTATGCTTTAGGTTGTTTACCTTTATGTTAATAAACTTCTTTAAATGATGCTTAATAAATATATAACAAAACTCTAAATCTGTATTCTTGACCTCTATTTCCTAACCCTGCATGCATTGCAGCGGGAATCCAATTGTAACAAATATTCCCTATTGTGTGGCATTCTGAATCATACCGGTAGATAGGTTTGGTACACCACAGCCAAAAGGTTGCCAACCACTGATTTAAACTAATAAACAGATCTAACACTATTGCATCAACACTGTACAAGAGCTGTATATAAGCATTCGACATTGTAAAGAGCAATTAGAAGAAAGAAAGTTGATGTTCAAGCTCTATTTAGACTGGCTAAAATATATTTCCCTCCATCTTTAAGCAAAATAACTTGCACTTAATTCATCTATATTTAACATTAAAGATAATTATATTTTTGAAACAAAAAATGTACCTTATGAATTTTTAAAATCAAGTTAAGCGCATATGCAAGCTAATGTTCGCATATTTTGAATAAAAAAAAAGTAAGATTATACTTCAAAATACTGATACATATAAAATTTGACACCATACTATTCATTTATCACCTTTTGAGACACTTTTGTTTTTCCTTCAAGAGTTGGAGGTTCTTCTCCTTCTGGAATTAGATTGATAATAATAGTAGACACAACCTGAAATTAAAAACAAAATATCACAATGAATCATTCTTAAAGGTAATGCACAGCAATATTAAATTTTTATTCTAATTTATTTTCATGACTAATTTACATCATTTTAATATATATTTAATGAAAAATTTTAAAATGAGAAAAATTACCAAATACGAAAAGAAAATTTAAAATGTTTAGTTCGTTATTACAAACAAAATAATCAAAAGTGAAAATAATAGATTAAGCTTGCACAGATAAGATTTAAATTAATGTTGCTCAATTGAAGATATGCAGATATTGAGGCAAACTAGTTACAAGCATGCCCTTCCATTAAATCCAACAAAGTATCACTTATAATTATATGTTTTTTTCAAATAAATTATTTTATTTAAAACCAATTAACACCAAGAAACAATGATCAATTTTCCATTTAATAGAAAGTAACTATAATTTAAATAAATATATATTTGTGAATAATTTTTTTGTAATCCATAAAATCCGACAAGAATAATTAATTTGACAAAACCTTGACTAATTCATCGGGACAATGGTTGTGGGAGGTGTAATAACATCTTAGGAAAGATTTACATCTGACATTTAAGACATATGTATGCAAAAGGAATATCATGACATCAATATTTCACAGTTGGATCTTCTAACAGTGGGTCAAAAAACTAAGAATTCGGGCAAGCATTGACCTCAGCAATCATTGATAAGGAATTCCTCATATGCTAGAATTTGTTCACAGACAGTATTTTATAAAGTATGATTTGAAAAGCTTCATCAAGCCTTCCTACAAACTCCATGACAAGAGCTGCAGGAGAATATGCCACATGAAAGCTAAAACATAATTTTGAACCATGGTTTAATAAAGGCATCTGAGTTGTCCCCTACTTACTACATCCATGCCCCACTAATGTAAAGATATTTGAGCCCTAACAAATTTAATTTGCCTAAGCCCCAATATATTATATGGTCTTTGTGGAAGTACACTACCCAAATCTCTTCATCACTAGTTGAAATTGTGCTGAAAAACCAGTGCAGCCAAAGAAAAAAAATTGAGCAAAAATAATAAATTAATTAAAATACAGCATATGTTCAAAAATTCAAAGAAATTACAACACAGAAGATTGTATCAGTAAGCAATTTATGAAATCATAAAAATAATAAATAAAATAGAACACTTAGATTTACAGAAAAATAATAAAACCAACCACAAAAAGTTTATAAGTAGAAATTTTACTAATAAACCCAAAATTCAAATAACTACTAAACTCATAAACTTATTTAGAAGAAATATAAATCTTATATTAAATTTGAGAATAGCTGTTAGTTAGAAGTTAAATATTCTGCAATGAACTACAAGTCAAAAGGTTTGTATAATTTAAATATAAATATTTAAATATAATATAAAAGATAAAGTAAAGTTTCAAAAGTTTTGTATAATTTAAAATTGGGGTTTTTTTTATCAAAGATAAATAATTAATTACTTACTTGTTTCCCTGACCATAGCATTTCAGGTTTCAGAATAGTAGGGGGCAAAAGTTTAAATTTTCTACGGCAAAAGGACATTGCACTGAACACCAATTGATGGTATTTGTCCCTGTCGTGTAAATTAGAGAATATATAAATAAATTTTATAATAAAAGAAGAAACAATCTGTGCAATTTTACATTTACGATTTAATACTAGTATGAAATCTTTTAGGGAAGTGTATAAAACTATATGTTTGCAATAGTATCACACCAATGTATTCATCAGCCAAACAGACATTTTCACACACACAAATTTAAATTACAATACACTCAAACTTATTTTTGGGTGAAAGATAAGGACCACATACAAGGAAATGAATTAAAAAAAAATATTCTGAAACTTTATAAATACCTATAAAATTTATTGTTTGCAATACATGTTTCTAAAAAATTTATGCAGTATATAGGAACCACATAAAAAAAGTTCCAAAAAGAAAATTTTACTCAAAGCTTCCTGATATAGCTAAAAACTGGTTTTGCAAACAAAGCAAAATTTAATTTTTATGCATCATTTTTAAGATTTTATTTGCTTATGCTAGGTGTGGCCATTAAATAACAAGACTGATGCTGTAAAGCATTTTATTTAGACGTCATACATATTTACTTATTATCGCCTTCGATTACACCTTTTCTATCTCCACAGCGCTTGATGCAAATCTCCCATTGTTCACAATGGTGCTGGTCATCTTTTGTCTGCTCTTTCAAGATGTATGCAGCTTTCTCTATCACAGCTTCAATGGACTCAAATATTGTTCCTTTTAATGCTGATTTCACCTTAAGAAACAGATAGAAGTCATATGGCACAAGATTCGGCGATTAAGATAGATAGTCTAACACTAGGATGAGGTACTTGGCTAGAAACCTCTTGACAGACAATGCAGAATGACATGTCTTCTTATCCTTTCACAGAGTACAGCAAGAACGCGCAGGTAGTAACATTGATTAATAGTTTGATCCCCAGGAACTCAGTGAACGTACATGAATCGCTTCATGAATTTCTACATGAATCGAATTCATGGGATTCTAATCCCAGGAATTTAATAAAAAAAACAATTATCATTGCTTTAAATTATGATTTGCTTCTTTGGGCTTTTTTTGCTCTTGGTGAAGTTGGGCTCTTCCAGAGCACAGATTGGCAATGCGTTTCAGGATCATAAGTAAAAAAAAACAATTTGTCAAACATTATTATCCTTTCCAAAAAGTTTGGGTCATTTTCAAATGGAATTCAAAGCACAAACAGTATAAACATGAAAAATTTAAGCACATTTTGGCACACACTTTTTACATGTTAAAATGTTTATGTAAAATTCGCTGTATGGATTTTTTATCAATTACTGCAGTCTCAGCAATAGCACAAATCCTTAACGGACAATCATATTGAACCAGATTACAGACTTGTTTAAAATTGTCATCCATTTTTCGATATTGCCACTGGAGCATGAAACATCTTCAATGTCTTGGACATCTTGAAAATGCTTAAACCACTCAAAAACATGTGTTTCTGATAAACATTCATTGCCATAAGCTTCTTACAATAAACTATAAGTTTCAGTAATGTTTTTTCCCCAAGTTTCATGTGAAATTTCACTACAATCTATCGCTCTATTATTACACTTATCATTTTTCAGGCAAAACAAAAAATAACTCTAATGCAAACGAAGCCTATGGCAATACAGATTTGTTTACAGATGTGAGAATCACTGCATTCGAAAGAAGATGGATTTTCTTATGGACAGCTGGTTCAAAATCCCTTTCGTCATTTGCTACTGCTGCTTTCACACTCATTCAGTGTTCATATTTTTGGAGATACAATATAGTTGGTGATCACTTTTTGTGACAATGGTTGGATGGTTAGCCGCTTGTTTATTGCAATGACCAAACATATAAGATAGAAGTTCTTTCAGAATTGGTAAAGATTATAAGAAAATCCATTTAAAGTCTCCAAAGTATTAGTAGGGAGGGGAGATGTATCAGAGACCAAATTATAATGTAATCAAATAGGTGATGCAATATGAACACATATATATTATATTGTGATTATGTAATACCTAGTGGATGTATGTTACTTTCTTTTTAAATTACTCTTTTATTAATATTATGCCTGTGATTACCAAACAAAAAAGATCACCTAATAACAACCACACACAAAAAAGAAGTGTATAAAAGCAGGTTTGACT
Source organism: Nephila pilipes (assembly GCA_019974015.1). Lineage (NCBI taxonomy): Eukaryota > Metazoa > Arthropoda > Arachnida > Araneae > Nephilidae > Nephila > Nephila pilipes. The sequence goes on along the minus strand of BMAW01000875.1, from coordinate 111,879 downwards.
ACAACTAGGTTTGACTTTACTAGTTTACTAGTTTGACTTGACTACAACTAGGTTTGACTACAAGCAGGTTTGACTTTTTAACTATAACAGGCCATTTAATTGAAACATGATTTACATGAACCTGTTGTGATGCATTTGTCTTAACATATATTACCTTAACCCTATTGAGTACAGCAGAAGTAACTCAAAAATGGCTACTGCTTCATGTAAATAACATAGGGGAGAGGTTTTAGTTTTAGTTTTTTATTAACGTCACACTAGAAGCAACACGAGGGATATTGGCGACGGACCTCGAAATTTTGAACCACAGTCAAGGACGAGGACGACACCTGAGCTGGCACCCCCTTTCCTAACATCCACACCACCAGCAGGACTTTGAGCCCCAAAAAGATTTAACATGCATAAACGCCGGCTACAAGGCGGGTCTTTGGTGGCCAAGGATCGAACCTGTGACTGAACGAAAACCGCCGGCCGCGAGTCCAAGACCTTTGTTGTCATATAGTGGTAATCTCAAATGGTAATGCTTTTGAATTATGTGTTGCCGATATGACGTCATCCCACGCATCTGGCAATGGAATCGGGAATTTGCATTCGACGGTATTTTTCAGTTAAGTCATATAAAGTTATTTTTTCATTGGATGCCGATTCTTAACTGTCGAGTTGACAGTGTCGAATGCAGATTCCGGATATATATATAAGGAGATCTTAGATGGCGAATGAGCCCTTGGCTGTGATTAATGAGATCTTAGATGGTGGATGAGACTTTGGCTGTGATTAATGAGACCATCGCTATGATTCTGTAGCCTTCGGCTTAAAAAGTGATGATATTAATGAATATTGTAAATATGATGTAAATAAATTTATATTTTTAAATATTAGAGTTTGTCTTACTCTGCTTGCGGCATTATTTATCAAAGGTAAATAATGCCGCAAGCAGACAGGCCAACAACCTTGACCACCAGGCTACCGCGGCCCACATGTGGGAGAGGATCTACTGGCGATATATTATTAATCATTCCATTATCTTTTATTCCCAATTAAAAGAGTACCTACTAAATTTCTTATCTTTAATTACTTACTAGTTAGGAAACCTGAAGTTCATACAGAATTAACAAAATGCTGTATTCAATAATTATTACATGAAAACAATACAATTAAAAAAATTTAGAACAACAGTGAAATAAGTTGAAATAAAATCCCTATATATATATATTCATTTTGATATCATTTCAACAATTTGTAAACATTAATTAGATATCAAAGCATTGCAAGAGGCTTAAACATACAAGACTCCAAAGAAATTCGTTCACCCAGCTGACATACACTAAAAGAAACATATATCTTGAAAAAATATGCTGAGATAGATTTGTAACTTTTTTTTTTTTTTTGCAAAACAAACATTGACAAAAATTGTTGTTTGACTTTTTAATCCCCATGAAGAGCAATTATATACTTTTTTCTCTTAAAATTGATATATGACTTAACCCTTCTTCAAATACACTCAATTGAAGTTCCATTAATATTCTTATCTTAAATAGCTGGGTTAATTGTGAACAGAGTTATGATTAAGCTACATAGGTTTTTAGTACTTAAGGGCTCAACTAATACCATATACAGAAACTTTTTAAAAGTGCATTGGAGGGGAGAACTATTTTTATTTATTACATTCTTGATAGTCCAGCTAATTTTTCCTTCTGAATAAAACACAACTATTTTGGGTTTTTTTTTTAAAAAAAAAATCACTATACTAATAAAAATTGAAATAAATATCCATATATTGCTCCTCCCCCCTAAAAAAAGGAGCACTGCTATATCCAGTGTAACAGTAGGAACTTTCACCCACCTATATTGAAATACAGCATAAATATAGAAGAAAATTCAAATTGCTTTATATCAAAAAATTGAACTCAGAAATCTTATCTTACTTTGGAAGAAAACGACCCCGTGTTGTCAGCAATACACCTGCAATGATATGATCTTGAATAAGACCTCCAAGAGGAGTTCCATCCTTTGGCACAAGGTACTGATGGTTTACACTGGCAATTTCATGGCATTCACCCTGTCCTATATATGACTGGGGCAGATGACAATTCATTTCATCTCCATCAAAATCTGCATTGTAAGATTTGCAGTTGGAATAATGAAGTCGAAGTGTCTTTTCTCCAGGCAGAATGCGAGCCTAATATGAAAATATAGACAAAAATAAACAAGATATTAAATATATTACGATTAAAAAAAGGAACAGTTCATGTGTGGGGAGGAGGCAGCATAGCATACAGAAAGAATGGTTCAGAAACATGAGACTTGGTATGCTGAAGCATTGGGTTATGATATTGTGCACTTTGAAAAGATTTTTTCAAAGATCGTTTTATATTATCTAATCAAAGTTTTGTCTTTTTTGCTTTATATTATCTAATAACTGCAATGAGCCTGGTGCATATTACATCACTTGTCAACAAGATCTACCTATGACTTCACTACACATCACACTGATACACATTAAATTATACGGCAACATAGTTTATTTTGCTTCTTATGATTTATACTTAATGCAGTTTTCAGGAGATCATTTAATTTATTCATTGTTTGTTCATGTAGTAAAATTACAATTCTTTTCCCAATGAATTACTGCAAAAAAGTATTACAACAATAAGTAAATTTTAGTTTTGGGTATTATGGTTTGTGTTTACCTTTTGTAAAATAATGCAGGTTATTCAATATGAAACTAGACCTGATAAAATAACCACAAGAATAAAAAGCATATTCATGGAAAGTACTATAAATAATAATATCAAGGAAGTCCGAATATATAATATCGTTAAGAAGAAATAATAATATCGTTTTACAACAATTTAATGATCAAGCATAGCTTTCCTTAAGAGATCTCCTTGCACTATAAACAAAACAGTACATTTAAAACATTTTTAGATATGTCTAGCATCATGTTGGATGAAGGTTCCCTTTAAAATATTTTTTGCTCCTTGACTAAATAATTAAGTTATTAAATTGGCACCTGCAAAGAATAGTTCTTCACTTATTACTGTGGAAATATTAACAACTAAAAAAATATTGCATTAAACACTTAATATTCTTCCAAATTATACCTTGGTATGGCAATTCTTTTTAATATATCACTACAAAAAATGCTACATTAGAACTACATAATACTGTCAAAACAGGAATCTTGCAATATGAATTGAAATCAGATAGATAATGAAATTTTTTAATTTTCCATACCATGCCATATGGATTTAATGTGACAGAAATATATTATTCCCCATCAGAATTCTTTAGTGGAATCAAAATTTCTTTATAGGATTTGTAGCACATTAGCAACAAAACCTGTCTTTGAAGTTAATTTGAAAGTATCATGATAATATTTCAAACAGTTGGAAACGGGATTTGTCGCTAAACACTGCACATCCCCAGTCAGCATTATTCCAACCTGATCAAGCCAAGCTCCACTATAATCTGGCTCGACAGCAAGCAGGCATGAGTAGCAGGTGGCATAGCAGTTGGTACAAGCATAGATTTCACTCTATCAGCCACCTGTGAATGGTCATGGTGGACACTCCTGTGTGGGTTGCACGTCTGATGGTTGATAACAATGAATCAGGCACTGTGACAACTCAACTGACAATCACTCTGTCTTACCAATCTGCTGTGGCCCTAGGTCGACCGCTAACATCATGACGCTGAAATCTGCCATTGTCCACACATTCTTGCCAGCATCTCCTAACCACCGCATCGCTTCGACCCATATGATGAGCAATTCTCCGATTTGCCCAACTGGCCTCTTTCAATCCAAAGATATTACCTCTTTCAAACTCTGACAGTTGTTCGTAATGAGCTCGAATCCTGAAGCAAGGCAATTTTTTCAGTCATTGAAAGGTATCCTAAATCGCAATGCAACAAAAAATTTGACCATCAGATTGAGAATCGCTTCTAATACACACCTGTTGAGTGTGCAGTTCTGATGCGCTGTAGCTCCCCCTATTCATTCATTGGACACCAAATTTTAATCATTTGCATGTTTGGTCCAAATGTCTTTGCATACCAAATTTCATTACAATCAGGCAACTCCTTGGTGCATCAGTTTTTTTATGTTATAGAGTGTATATATATATAAGAATAGGGATAATACACACACATATTTAAAAAAAATTCTTTCATAGATCCATAAATTATAATAATAATCCCAATCATAAAAATACAGATTTAAAAATTCTTCAAATATTTACTTTATGTGCCATGATACTAGGTCTGTGTAATGTTGGTTGCCGATTCAGCAACACCATATCTCCATTTTTTATATGTCTATGCACTATTTTAGTGCCACCAATCTTTTTTACAGCAGAATTTTGTGGAGTCAGTAATGTTTTAGCGAGAGCCTGGCGCTTTCCTGGATCATCAGCCAGTAATTTTACTTTCCGACCATCTTCCATTTCAACAGATGAGGCACTAAAAAAAATTCCAATTTACACAAAAGATTTTAATATAATGTACAGAGGATTGAACAATGCATATGCTTTACAAAATTTACACTTCTATCAGTAAAATCAAGAAAAGATAATGAACATGTATGACAAATGTAATACTTAGGTAACAATAAATTGTGTAATTTTAAAAAAAAAAAAAAAAAAAAAAAAAAACTATTCAAGTTTCAATCACACCATATTACTTTCTTAATAAAAATTAAGATAAAGCCAAAACTTAATGAATAAATTTTAAAATTAGGTTAAACATATGTGCTTTTTTAAGAACCATCCCCATCCCAAATTGGTTGACTGGTTTTATTGGGTTAAAAGGCCATATTATGCCAAGCAATGTGGCAAACACCTGTAAAGTAATAAAATCTCTCATAAAAATAATTGTTACTAATAGATATCTGTAATACAGATGCAAGATGAATGAAAGAGTAAAAGATAAGTTTGGTTGATAAAGAAAAGAATCGAAAATTAGAGTCCTATTGCAAGGGCTTCCCAGGGACATGTCAAAATGCCTACATGAATCCCATTAAGGAAAAGGAAAGATCACTCAGCCACCTCAGGAATGTTAAACTAGTACTTACCAACAGAAAATAGTATTTTACTGATTAAATTAAAAAGTGATGATGAATTCTTAAATCTAAAAAATATTCTCAGAAACAAACTTTTAACATCACTGAGTTGTTTCCCCACCATTCCAATAGCACTACACAAGATGTTTTTTCTTGCAAATTTTTGAAAGAGACAAAACAAAAAATAATTTCATTACGATTTTTAATTGTATTTTTAATAAGTAAGAGATAAAAACTGAATTGGATTTAAAGAAATGTGTATTATATAAAATAATTATATAGCATGTATTTAAATAAACATTTAAATTTATTAAATAAAATGAAAAAAATTACCCAGGGTGAATATTTGGTCCATTCATAACTGCTCGTCTTAAATTTTCCACATTATGATAATTGACCGGCTCTGGAAAAGTCAATTTCTTTGCAAATACTAAAGGAATGCCTATTTCATCAACCATGATATAAGGATCAGGAGATATTACAGATCTTGATGCGTAATTAACTCGTTTTCCCATCATGTTCATTCGAAACAAACCTTCCTTCTTTTCTAGAATCTAAGACATATTATAAAAACTTATATTAAATAAGTTTTTCTCATATTTACAAATCTTTCAATCAGATCGGTTGTATGAAAGTTAATTATTTAAGATTGTGATATTTTTCTGCAATAATTTGATTGTATGATACTTTCTTATCTCAAGCATAAAAATGAAAATTAGCTTTATAAAAACACAATCTACAAATATTTTAAGGATATAGTTAACATGAAAATAAATTTAAACAGCTTGCCTGTTTTATTCCCTTTGAAACTTTATCTTTATCTTTATTAATGTCACTATCGAACATTTCGGCTACATGTTTCTGTAATTGTTGATATGCATAGCTGCACTTCTCATTCAGAGTCTTTCCTTGACATTTGTTAATGAAATCCTAAAATATGAATTAAATATTTTCAAGCATTAAATATGCTTCACAATACTTGAAGTGAAATAAAAATACTTCATCTAAAATTAATTACCTCATCACTTGCACTCAACTCCATATTAGCTAATTTTCTCATTAATTTTTTCATCAAAGAACAATCCTTTAAAATATCATTTAATATCATAGTTTGAGGATCAGCAAATTTTTTGCCTTTCAAAACATTCAACTGAAATGTAATCATAAATGTTAAAAGATATAAATAACACCATCAGCAAATAAAACATATGTAGTAAAAATGTAAAATGCAGCAAATGGAAATTCTTTATTTTTCATAAACTTCAGTTTTACTAGAACTGTGTAATAAATTATTACCAGCAATCCATACCTTTGAATCCTGATTAATGCACGACTCAATATCAAACTTGGTCCCTTATTCTTCAAATTTCTATACTACACTATGTCAGGTCTTTTAGACTATCAAATTAAATATGTAAGTATCAGCCTCCATAACTTTTCATAAAAATAGAAGCACATTCCAAATTCACAACAATTTGCCAATTGAAAATTATTTAATGAATCATACGAGGGTTGCTATTTATATTTCTGGCCTTGGCAACAGTTAGTGTTGCTAGGCGACCGCAGACGATTTTAATCGAAAGTTTGATATTTTTAAACATAAATTCAGCAAACGATTTACCATTATAGCTTTATTTGTGTTGTTGACAGTAAATTGAAAAGTTCTTCTCTGTCAAAAAATGGAATTGAATCGTGAACATTTCCGTGCCATTATTTTTCATAACTTTCGACGTGGATTGTCAAGACAAGAGTGCTTCGATGAACTTAATTCTTTATACAGCGATAAAGCGCCATCCTACAGCACTGTAAAAAATTGGTATAACGAATTTAATCGTGGTCGATGTTCGATCCAGGACGAATCCCGTGCAGGTCGTCCAAAATCCGTTGTTGTGCCAGAAAAGATCAATGCTGTGCGTGAACTGATAAAGCAAGATCGTCATGTGACATACCGTGAGATAGAGGCGTCTTTGGACATTAGTATGACTAGCATCAATAAAATATTGCATGAACATTTGAGCGTAAAAAAAATTTGTTCGCGTTGGATCCCGCATAATCTGACAAACGCTCAAAAAAAGGCTCGTGTCGTTTGGTGCAAGGAAATGTTGGAAAAATACATTCAAGGTACATCAAAGGCTGTGTATAACATCTACACAGGTGACGAATCATGGATCTATGCATATGAGCCGGAAACAAAACAGCAATCAACTGTATGGGTCTTCCAAGATGAGGCAAAACCAACAAAAGTTGTTCGAGGAAGAAGCACATCGAAACAAATGATTGCCTGTTTCTTCGGCATTAACGGTCATGTGGCAACAGTGGCGTTAGAGCAACGCAGGACGGTCAATTCTGAATGGTACACGACCATTTGTTTGCCAGAAGTCATCGGAGAAATTCGAAAAAAGCAGAAGAACAGGCGAATCATTCTTCATCATGACAATGCGAGCTCTCACACATCGACTCAAACAAAGGCATTTCTGACGGAGCGAAAGATCGAACTGATGGGTCATCCGCCGTACAGCCCTGATTTGGCACCCAATGACTTCTTCTTATTCCCACACATCAAAAATAAATTACGTGGACAACGATTTTCGACCCTCGAAGAAGCGGTTGATGCATTCAAAACGCATGTTTTGGAGTTACCTCAATCGGACTGGAAAAAGTGCTTTGAAAATTGGTTCAAACGCATGCAAAAGTGTATTGATCATCATGGAGAATATTTTGAAAAACAATAAAACCAATTTTGATCCTACATATTTGTTTTTTCATTATTAGGACAGAAATATAAATAGCAACCCTCGTATTAGTATAGAACCAGAGAGTAATAAAAGACACAAGATTGTATGTGCCACTTATATATTTACATATTAACTAACGTTGTACACTTATCTAATATACATTGTATTTAACTGTTTGATTCACATTTTCTAATTTTATTTAACTGAATATTATTTAGAAAATTTCAAGACTATGGATTGAAATTATGCTTAATACCATAATCAACAATCATAGAAAATTAAATAATTTTTTTTTTCCTTTAATTTAAACTTATAATAAATATATATGAAGCAAAACAGACACAGAATTGATTACTTAAAACATAACATGTTTATCATAGACATTAGTTACTGGCATCACTTCAAGATATACTCTCTCATAGACTTAACAACCTAAGTAGTGTTGCTCATAAAGTAGTTTCCAATAGGTCATTTTCTTTCAAAGTATTTAGCATAGCCTAGAAACTCTTAATATCTTTCATTATTTTGTATATTTATCCCATTCACATCATTTTCAAGTTTTAAAACAGGAAAACATCAAGGAAGATACTGCCAAGTAATCAGTAAGTGGCCAACAATTTCCCAGCCAAGAAGGCAATATGGCCTGATTGAATTATTGCAATTGATTTCATAAGTTATTTCTTCACAGATCACACACACGTCACTTCCTTTCAGACTCTTCAATAGATATTTCTGACACTGGATGAAACATTGTCTATCATGGAAAAGCTTACAAAATGTGGACAGTTAATTTTTTAACTAAGAAAATCAACACCGACTTGATATCTCTTTTCACTAGTCTTGTTTGATCAAAGTAACTTGGAACCTCTTCAATAACTAAACTAGTATTAGATTTTCATAAATGTAAGCCCAATTTTTATCACATATTACTCAACAGTAAATTGAAGTCATTAGCAGCAATATATTTGTAGTCCTATTAAAAGAAGTCATTGCATTTTTTTTTTTATGAACTCTCATAAATCGGAGAATAAACTCTGGTATTATACATCACATTTTCAAATCTTCCATCAAAATTTTCTGACAGTTTCCAACACTTTCCACATAACATGCTGATTTTAGTGATATTACAATTTTTCCAGATACTCTCAAGCATTTCTAGTATTGAATTGATCACAAACCAACCAGAACTAACATTCAATTTCTTATAGCCTTGAGTTGGAAAAACCAGAATTTAAGAATGCCCCAAAAGCCATCTTTCACCTCACATAATATAAACAATTCATGTTAAAGTTTTAATTAATTGTTCTCTGTTTTCTACTATAATTTCTAAAATCCAATAGAATATTCTTCACATTTCCAGAGCTGTGTTCTGGAATATTCTAATGTAATATGTAATCCCATGTACTTTCAGAGTGAGAGAGTTCTCAGTCAAGTGTGCAATTACTCTGTTATTAAATCAGGTTATTCAAATATCTATTATGTGTCCAATTCAACTTGATCTATTCGTTTGCCGGTTAGTTAAATTCATTGCTTCCAGTTCATCGGTTTTCTAGGTGGTTTACTCCGTAGATTTCAGTTCATTCATTTGTTGACTTTAATTGGTTCTATGGCAAGGGCAAGTATGCTTTCCGAACAAGCCTTTAAATCATTCATGTAATTTGGTGAGGAAGGCATAACACTCATCCATCCAAAGAGGAAATCACAATTCAGTTGCAACATTCACTTCCCAGAGCATCTCCTCTGGAGTCCATCCGATATGGTGAGCATGTGAGAAGTCTCGCAAGGAATTATTGTATTTCTCCTCACTATGGACAATCTCTGCAGTAATATTCTGCACTTCCATGTCAGACTCCAATAATTCCCGGCAGACACATACTGCTTCTCCACAAATTCACCAGGCATGCTCCACTTCAAGTGCCAACAGCTTACAGTCAATTCCCTGATTGATCTCCGCAACAGACACCAAAGACAGACTTCGACAGTTCCACTAGATTCAAGCTGAACCTTCAGCAGATTCACTTGGAAATGCAATCCTGATCGGTCTACAAAGAAGACACGAACTAACCAATTCCGTACATAGACTGATTCCCCCTTTGACTGTAACTCTTGGTGCATTTATACGTCTTCCAGACAGGCATGATGTCACATGGGAAAATTCACAAAAAGTTTGTAACTTTCTTCCCAATAGATATTTCGTCTAGGTTCCGGCACCTTTGAGATCTTTCTATCTATTACCAAGTTGCTAAAATGATCACAGAATCCATTGCCAAGGCTAAGGGGTCAATAGCTAAACTCTCTTTTGGTAACTGATGACATATCTGTAAATGCATCTTTTCCTTCAAAAGAGAACCACCACAGGGAAGCACCAACTCATGTTCGTAACAAAATTTAACACATTATACATTAGGGATATAATGGTATTCTAATAATGCTCTGTATAATTCTAATTATGCTTTTTATAATTACAATTTACAAAGGTATCAAACTTTCATTAAAAATAAATACAACTAATTAATGAGAATATATACACAAAGTATTTCAAGATACATTAATCATCTCAGGACTGGAGATTATTTCCACACATTCAATTTAACTCATTCTCTGTTAACTTATTAATACCATATTATAATAATAAAGGAGATAAACATTATAATTTTGACCAACAGTCAAAGACACAACCCAGAATTTAAATCACCAATTCATTCTCAGTAAACTTTCAACAATATCACACTTAAATTAATTCATTAGAGAAATTTATGCTAATTAATACTAGTGAAATCGAACATATAACAACTTTCATAATGATCTTCAATGGCACTGAAAACAAAATTTATAGCACTCTTACCATTAAACCATACATCTACCACTCAAACTATTACAATTGTTAAAGATAATCATAAACATTTTTTTTAAATTAATTGATATTTTAGATAATGATTTTAAATTAGTTTATAACATTGAAATTAATATTTCACTTTGTATCTCATCGCATATTAACATATACTTAAAGCTTATTTAAAATAATCCAAAGGAATTTTTTTAATTTAAATGTTTCCTTTATTTATTTTAAATCTATTGATTTTATACATCATAAAACTTGATGAGATTGTTACTTGAAGCACTACTTTGAATTGTTCTATAAGTCAAATGAAAGTAGAGTTTGATAGCAAATATATAAATTTTAATTTGAAATTCTACATTTGTTTTCCCTCTCATTTAAAAAACCAGAATGCTTGAATTTTGTCATTATGTTTATGTTAACAAGAACTTTTATATGCTTCATTAAAATGCATTTATATGAATTATATTTATGTGCATATTAAAGTTTAAATGCATATAAAGTTTTACAGCTAAATAAAATAAAAAATTTATTACCCTACGAAACCTTGAAGGTGGAACAAGAAGAACATTTAAGAAGAACATATCAATAAGATAAGAATTTGGAGATTCTTTTAAGCACAAAGCTTTGAAAAGATGACGCAGAAAAACTTTATCATTTTCCCACAGTTGAAGGAGATGTTTCCTTGCTTCTTCATGTGTCAACTCTTTGTTTGAAAACTCATTCGACACAAGTGAATCACTAGATATGAGCCATTGAGAGAAAAATAATTAAGAGTATGTTTATTTATTGTATTCAAATGTATGCAACCATGTAAAACAAGACAATCATTCATACTTTAATTTCTGAATTAAAACAAAACCAATATCATAATATTAAAGTATTTTCTGGTTAATTAAAATTAAAATCTAATAAATGAAAAAACCGAGCACAAATTAACTGAATGGCATTAATAATTTTTTTATAATAATGCATTACATTTCTAATTATTTTTTCACACTTCAACAATAAATGCATATGTTATGACTATATATTCATATTGCGAGATTAAAATCGAAATCTAGATTTTAATCCCTCAATATGAATTAAAAAAATCTAAAATATCTCTAAAAAAATAGTTTTAAATATCAAGAAAATATAAATACAAGATAGTTTCATATAAATATTCAATAATGTCTTTCGATTTACAAGGAAAAACAGTTGAACGCTTCATTATCTCAATTTGTTCATAAAGAGTTTCATTTATAACATTTTAAATAATTCAGTAATTAATTATAATCAATATCAAATATATAAAAAACCATCCTTGTCAAAAAAAAATCTTATAAGCCATTAAATGAACAATTTTCTACACAAAAAATAAGATAAAAAATTAACAGATTTTTTTAAGAATTCTATCACATTGAAAACATAGAAAAAAATATTTTCATCAAGATTCTTAACATTTTTTTTAACCAGTTGAAACAGGCATAAATGTTTTATATCCTAAACCTTGATTGATTAGCTGGTTCATTTTATGGGATATAGAGAGACAAAGCTATTATCCCCTATCCTAAATCTTATATTTATCATGTATAAAAATCTGATTGATAACTTATGTATTTAAGGAATCAAAGAGTACATTATTTTTTTTTTTTTTTTTTTTTTTTTTTTTTGTTAAAAATAAATCAGATTTAAAGATTTCAGAGAATTCAATTCATACAAGAACAAAATTCTGTTGCTTATTTGATACAAAGAAAACATTGCACTTTGAAAAATTTTATAAAAATAAAATTGCTTTACTTATATATATATTTAAATTTAATAAGAACACACCTATTTGCAGATGTTCTACCAATGGACTTTGAATCTTGATATACTATTCTCATACCATAACGAGCAAGTTTCCTTTTTGGCATTTTGCAATGGGGGCATTTTCCACCTGCCCCCATCATATAGGATTTTACAAAGTTACGAGTGATATTTCTGCGACATTCTACAACACTTTTTATAGGTTGCTGATAATGATCAGCTTTGGCTTCTACAAGGAAAAGATTACAAAAAATTACAGCAAGAAATCTTTAATAGTCCTACTTTTATTAAATAAAAAGTATATAATAAATACTAAAATAATTAAATGTATTAACTAAATAAACTTAACTACATCAAAAATTGTAGTATAAAAAAAAATTATAAAAAAAATGCACTTCAAGATTAGCTCAAAATACTAAAAGGTATATCATGAGCAATTCAAATTTATATCATTACCAAAACTGTCTTCTTTATTTAGAGCTATTGAAAACTTAGAACCATTTGATATGGAATGATAACTTCAAAAAATTATTTTTACTGGTAATATAAATAAAAGAAGTGAATAATTCTGATAGCTAGTTTAAAATATTTAACAGTTTCATGGAATGAACAATTTTATTAAAAAAACATATTTTGATTATCTTAAAATGCAGCTTTGACTTATGCCCCTAAAAATGACCTAAATCCATGGAATTTTTTACATGAATTTGTGTTCTTTATAATATTAAACTCACTAAAAGTCAAACAAACAATTTATCCTTTTATTTCATTTTTTTTTAATTTCATAATATTCAACCATTTTGAGATGGTGTGCCTTTGTTTATGATGTTCCCTTGGAATGGAGGGTAATTGAAACAGTTGTCTCACAGGATGGGGGGTTTGCACCACTAAGCTTAACTTTAGGGGGGGGGGGAATCCTGAAAAAAAAAAGTTGCTGCATTTAAGTCCTAACATTGCAGCTTTTGGTACCATTTTAGATTAATACTTAAGCTGTCTTTTTTTTATTAGAATTAGCATTTAATTTTCTTTTTCCTTTACTTTACAGGAAAATATACATCAAAAATTATCCTTTAATAATTTTTTAATACATTAAAAACCTTTATAATTAATTTTAAAAAATTATAAGAAAGACTATTTACAAGAGATGATAACACTTAAAATGAAAATCGAGTATGGTAAATCTCAAAACATGAAGAAACATTGAGTCCTGTATTGTCCGACTCTGACAAAATGTCCGGATGAGAATCACTGGAAACATTGCTTTCTAACTCTTTAGAAAATGAATCCCGCTCTCATCACTAATAGGTTTATTGACCATGCATAAGTATATTCTTCCTCTCATAAACAACACTTTCTTGCCATAATAAACTGGAGCCAAGGCTTTCCAAAATAAAATGGGAAATACACGAAATATAACTGAAAGCAACGCAAAGAGTAACAGTACTGACAGTTAAACTCTAAAAAAAAATAATAAATTCACAGTAGCAAAAACCAATAAAAAAAGCATTCTGAGGGAAACCAGAAATGTGAATATTTATATCATGAAGAAATTTAAAGAGCCAAGCTCAGTTTGAATACATTACACTTTCCCTCCTCCCCCTCAACAGTTGATGTGCAAAATACCAAAGGCAGAATATGAGCAAATTGATGCTGTGACTAATAAAGTTAAACATAATCAATCAGTTCTAATTTTTGACAATAGATGGCACTACAAGGAGGCATAAATATAGTGGCTTTTTTCTTCCTATCAGATGGGTAAAAGTATACTGTATATAAGTTACGTTTAATAAATATATTCTTTCCAATATTATGGATTATTCCAGTTCTTCCAGTGCTATCGATGCAGTATTACATTCAACACAGCAAAAAGGGTAAGCAAATTAATTTTATGCTACCATGTAAATCTAATTGAAACAAAAATGAACAGATAATGAGACTGAATTTGGATTGAAAACCATAAAATTATGTTAGAAGATCAAAACATAATAATTTAAAGTTTTTGTAGACTCTAGTCTCTACATAAAATGTCTTCACTCAAATAATCGACTTTTCAAATAGTTAAGCTTAATGCTAACAACTCTTCAGTTTGGAAATTCAAAATGGAAATGATATTAATCAAAGGGAATTTGTTGGATCTTATAGAAAACAATCCCCCCTCTGAACCAAATGAAAAATTTAAAAAGAAAGGTAGGCAAGTGAGAGCAATAATTAATCTCAATATAGAAGATTCGCAAATAATCCATATTAAATATGAAGCTACGGTGAAAGCAACATAAGATAAGCTTAAATCTATTAATGAAAGAAGTAACCTATCTAGCAAACTATTCCTGCTAAGAAAATTATATGCGACAAAAATGTCCGAAGACATTAACATGAATGAAAACATCATTTAAATGCTTGAGTTAATTGACAAACATAAAGCTGTAGGTGAAGAAATAAAAGATGACCATATTGCAGCACTTCTGTTAATTTCAGTTCCTAAATCCTACGACACTTTAATAACAGCTCTAGAAGCTAGATCGGAAAATGAATTAACTTCGGAATTTTTTTAAAATAAATTAACGGATAAATATAACCCTCATATGGAGCAAGAGACATATCGAAACTTAGTGCATGGCTTTCAAAACTAACATAACATTTAAAATACATACTCTGGATAAAAATGAGAAATTCTGCACTTTCTGCAAGAAAACCGGTCACATGCGAGATTCTTGGTATTTAAAGAATAAGAATTTCGAGTCTAGAAAAAATTTTCCTTCCAACAGAAAGTCAAACTGCAAAAACAGATCGAAAAACCTAGTCAAAATAGTGATAGCACATCCATATGCATGCAAATACACGAAAAACAAAATATCCTTAACAAATCAAAAATTAATGTTCTCGAGAATAAAAGCAAAACACATTCTCTTAATGTGAATTATTATGTAAATAATTCTCAAAATTTTTGCTTTTCATCAATTCTGGTGTCAGTCAACACCTAATAAAGGATGCAAACACATTCTCGTCTCTAGATGAATCAGCGGAATCAATAAAAATTATCATTGCAGATGGAAATAGATATTCCTGACACCTTGCAATGAAATACTATGTCAAAATCAAAAAGAAAAATGGCATTCATGAAATACGTTTGCAAAACGCATATTATTTACCACAATTGAAGAGAAATTTATTGTCGGTAAAAAGAATTACTGAAAAGGGTTTTACCAGTACATTTCAAAAATAATCAACGTGTAGTTAAAAAATGGTACTGTTTATTTAAAAGCAATTTCAAAAATACCAGTCTTTATGAAGATAAAAATTATTCAAAACTCGGCTTTTTTTATAATTGTAAAAATCACAATTGCACCTATTTATGGCAAAAGAGACTTGGCCACTGGAACATTAATTCTATTAGGCAACTTGAAAATAAAAATCTCGCTAATGTATTCCGTTAGATAATTGTCAACAAGCACATGACTGTGTATACTGCATTAAAAACAAACTGTCGGAATTTCCTTATCCTAAAGAAGCAAAACGTAGAGTTAAACGTCCACCAGATTTAGTACATAGCAACCTCTGTGGATCAATGAAAACACAAAGTGTAAGTCAGAAATACTTCTTCTTGGCTTTTGAGGATGATTACTCTCAATATTCAATGATATATCAAATATAGAAAAAGGATGAAGTGCATTCAATGTTGAAGGAATATGCTGCGATGACGCAAAACAAGTTTGGAAGAACAATTAAAGTTCTTAAGAGTGATAATAGAGGAGAATATATTGGAAAAGAAATACTGTAACATATTCACCTCAACAGAATGGAGTCTCAGAACGGAAGAATCGGAGGAACGTTGAGATGACGAGATGTCTCTCATTTGAAGCAACCCTGCCTGAAAGATTTTGGGCTAAAGCTGTCCTAATGAAAAACTACATTTAAAATAGATTAACTACAAAACCAAACACCATTTGAGTTATGAACTAGTCAGGAACCTTATCTATCCAACACAAGGACATCGGGATCAAAAGCCTTAGCGTACGTCCATAAAAGCAAAAGAGGAAAATTGGATGCAAAAGCTATTGAAGGGATTTTGATTGTATGTAACCAAAGAAGTAAGGGTTATAGAATCTATATATCGGATCAGCACGTAATTATTAGCAGAACAGCAAGATTCATAGAAGATAATCAAAAGGAAAATAATGCAAAAATCATGCCTCTTCCATCAACAAAAATAATTATTATCAATGAAGAATTAACAAGGTAACACCTAAAAAATTGAATCCATAGTATTACCCAGGAGATCCAGCCAATCAAACAAAGGAAAACCTCCTGATAGACTTGGTTACTAAGCTAATGGAAATAAAAATGATTCCGAAAATTATAAAGAATCTCATAGTCCCAGTAACAAGAATAAGTGGTTAGAAGCTATATAGAAAAGGAAATGAAATCTCTCTATAACAATGACTCATGAGATCTCATAAAATTATCCAAGGGAAAAAAACCTATAGGTTGTAAATGAACCTTCAAAAGAAAATTTGACCAAGATGGAAACACTATGCAATACAAGGCAAGACTTGTGGCCAAAAGATACAACCAGAAGTTCGGGACTGACAATGATGAAATTTTCGCTCCAGTTGTGAAGCACACCACCATAAGGGCTTTTCTGACCTCAGCAGTCAACAAAAGGATACATGCAAAACATATCGATATAAAAACAGCATTTCTCCATGGGGATCTTCTTGAAGATATTTATATGAAGCAGCCAGAAGGATACATAACGCTTGGTGAAGAACAGAACGTCTGCAAATTCAAGAAGTCCTTGTATGGCATCAAGCAAGCAGATAAAGCTTGGAACCAAAAGATAGCTGAAGTACTACAGTTCAACAACTTTCATAGCAGATAATTGTTTATTTACAAAAGAAGAATAAGGTAAAATCATACTTGTAATTCTCTATATTGATGATCTACTGATTGCAAATTGTGATGAAAAGAAAATAAACGAAACAGTGAAAATTTCCAAGAAAAGTTCAAAAATAAAGACTTAGGAGAAGTAAATAACTATCTTGGAATCAATTCCAGAGAGATTCAAGTGGAAATTTTCTCATTAACCAAAGGAAGAATAAAAAAAACCTTCTTGAAAAGATTAGGTTGAAGGATCGCAAACCAACTTGTATCCAAAATGGATACATCGTATTCGAAAAATAAAGACAATACAGAAAACTTAGAAGGCAACTCAGAATACAGACAAGCAATCAGAACTCTTCTGTATATCTCCACAGTCTCAAGACCAGACATATCACTAGTAGTGAACAAACTAAGCAGAAAAAAATGAAACATCAACTGAAAAGGACAGACAACACTGAAGAATCTAATCATGTACTTAAACACAACCAAGGACTTTAATCTTGTTATCAACAGTATGAGTCCTCCTGTCCTCGCCTCCTACACTGATTGGGCAAGTGATACTTCTACCAAAAGTTCAACAAGTGGAAATGTCTTTCTTATTGGGAACAACCCCATTTCCTTGGTTTCTGAAAAGATAAAACTGCATCTCACTCTCTTTCTGCAAGTTAGAGTACATTGTCACAGCCCAAGCAATCCAGTGGCTGATATTTCACTTGAAAGACCTCAGACTGGAACAAAATCAGCCATTAGACAGTTCAAGGACAAGTCATGCATCACTCTAGCACAAACTCCAAAAAGTGATTTAAGAATCAAACATATAGATGTAAAATACCACTATCTTAGACAATTGCATCTAGATGGAACAATCCAGCTTGAATAACGTGACAGTAAATCAAATATAGCTGATATGCTAACAAAACCTCTTCCCAGACTACAATTTTAAAATTTGAGGGGGAAACTTAATATATTTTAGAACTGCTGGATTAAGGAGCTGTTGTGAATAATAAAATTAAACATAATCAATCATTTCTAATTTTTGACAATAAATAGCACTATGAGGAGGTTTTGCCGGCATAATCAGAGAGGCTTTTTTTTTTCTTCCTATCAGATGGGTAGAAGTATACTATATATATGTTACCTTTAATAAATATGTTCTTTCTAATCTTATGGATTACTCCAGTTCTTCCAGTGTTACCAATGCAGTATTAGATTCAACATAGCAAAAAGGGTAAGGAAATTAATTTTATGCTACAGTGTAAATCTAATTGAAACATATATCAACAGTCAGGACCCTAAAACTATGTTTAGTTCAAAAGTAATTGACACAAGATGCCATTTAGCGGTCTTTAAAAACATTTCAGCATGAAATGTTCATATGCATCACCTGGCCCCTACACTCATTCTCCAAAGATGCATAAATGGGATGCTGGCTGTAAAAGATGATCACGAGTGATGCATGTATGGGTCACCCATCTCCAAAGGGTTAAAATTACTTGAATAATAAACATTCAGTTTTTGTTGAAATATTTCACTCATTTGGAAAAAAAATGACAACATTTATTTAAAGGTATTTAACATTTATTTATTACATGGTTATTGTAGACTAATTTTTTTTGCAAGCAAAAAAAAAAAAAAAGAGTGCATATGAACTTATACCTTTTACAGCTCTCTGAAATTTCTTCTCAAGCTTTTCCACAGTTACATGAAATTTGTCGTTGGCAGACAATTCATTCTGTTCAAAACTTTCAGTCACAACTTCTGCCATATCTTGGACAGCACTTACTAATCCATAATCAAGAGCTTGCAACTGATAAAGAGTCAAGTGGAGAACTAAGGGTGGAGCTAAAAGCTTTTTACAAGAGAAGCAAGATCCACGCAACAGCTGGAAAAGAGTAATCATCACTAGAATATTACATGACTAAACGAGTATAAAAAAATATAATGTTCTTATAGTATTTATTTATGCTAACATTTCTTAAGTCGTACAGTAAGAGAAAGAGTTATTGGTCATAGTACAACTGTTTAATACAATCGTTAAAAAAGCTTGATAATTTTAGTAATCCTCATTGCAGTTGAACAAAAGCGATATTGCTGTTAACAGCTCAAGGAAAACTTATGTTTTTGAGATACTAATAATTAACCTAATTCAAACACTTTTTAAAAAATAACTTCTAAAAAAGAATTCTCAACATGGGCATTTCTTTTTATGAAGCACGTGTCAGTACATATCCAAGAACCCAATGATCATTTTCATCAAACAAGAAAAATTTTGTCCAATGATGATTGGATTGATAATTATTGGGTCAAGCAGGAATTGCACCAACTTTCTTGATCGATGGGGTTTTACATAAGTACACATATTTCTAATTTAAAAAATTTGCTCTAAATTTAAAATTTTGGCAATTTTTAAATCCCAATGCACACATAATAATTGTATGCTTCATTCTTCACATCATTTACCCAATATTAATCATATTCTTAAATAATTAATAATTTAAGATGAAAGCACATACAAAGAAATGGCTCAACTTACTTGATATAAATTTGGGAAGAAAAATGGATTGTATAATGTTACAGGTAAAGTTATATGACCAGAATGACCAGCACAATACATATCACCAAGTCCACAGGTTTGGCAAACATCATCTCTATCATTAGGACCTAAGAAAAATGCACAAAAAAAATGATAAATAAATTTACAACTCTTACAATTATATTTTAGCATATCTTGATCTTAAACATTATTAAAACAATGAAAATAAACAATATTACAGTCCCCAATGCAAGACATTAAAAGGCTATAAATATATGTTGCATAGCTCAGTAAAAATCTAAAACTATTCGGAAAAATAAGATTCATGAATTGAAATTAGAGACAACTAAATAGAAATATAAAAATGTACAAAATGTAATATAACTACAAATCAACAATTTTTGGAAACAAATGTATGATTTCTACAGAATGTCTTTAAATTAGAAAGAAAATTACAAAAACCATTACATGTAGAAATATTCATACTAATTGACCTAAAATTATGAGCCTAAAGAACACTTTAAAATAAAACCAATAACTTTTGGAAACAATTGCAAGTTATATGAGAGTTTTCAATAACATTGACTAAAAATTCAAAAATAAAAAGGCTTTCATTTTAAAACAAATCAACTTTTTCAGGATTCCTTGAAATTATTTTTCACATACAACTTTCAGCAATCAGAATCTAACAGCCAAAGAGCTATCCAAAGGAATATATCTTTCATGATTATATAATATATCAAAAAAGAAAGATTACTTTGAAAATATGAACATTTTCTTGCTAAGCACATACACACACATTCATACAAAAAAAAAATAAAGAACACCTAAAGTGATATTACTAAAATTATGTTAACATTAAAGTTAATTATAAAAAAAAAAAAAGACAAGATAAAGAATCTTTTTTTTTTCAATCGAGAAAAGTATATGTTAAAACGTGTGCATGACTTATGAATAGATAAAAAAGATTCAAAAGAGGAAGAACGTTACAATCTTTGTTTACAGCACAATAATACAGTCTATTGTACAAATAATAAAAAGGTCATTTATTTAAAATTTAGAAAATATCAAGAAATCAAACATTAATTAATTTTTCAGTGCTTTTCTATTATAAACACAAAATATTACCTAATCGAAGATCATACAATCCACCTGGAGCAGGATTACCAAGACAATCCAGGATTTCCATGTTGGTAATTTCCAATACACTAATTTTTTTTATATCCTCTTCTGATAGCAATCCAAAGGACATGCCTTTGATTGTTTTGAAAGTAATATCATCATCCATTTCTAATCAATTCATAAGATGTTCTAAAGAGACAGATGGGAAGAGAAAATTAAAAATAAAGATTATGGAATATCATTATAATTTAAATCTCATTCATAACAAATATACCAAAAAAAGCAATCTATAAAAAAATTAAATAAAGATAATGGAATCAATTGATCAATTCATACTGCTGTATTTATTTTTTACTATAAGAAAATAAATAATTGTATTATCCCATGATAAAAACATTTGGTAACTATAAACAACTGTATGTGAATTTTTGTTCGCTATCAAAAAATGGACAGAATGCAAAAAAAAAAAAAAATTTAAACAAAATGAATTTCAAAAAATTTCTAAAGAGATTCAGATGACCATAAACATCAGAAGTTGAACTATTAGCAAGAATACTACTTCAGATGAGTTGCAATCTAATGCAGTAACAATAATGTATTCCAAACTAATTCAACTACATTAAAGAAATTTCAGTAAGATATATTTATAACTGCTTAGTTTGATTACATATTATAAATCAGTATTTTATGAAGCCATTACATCCTGCAATAAGAGTTTCTATAGAACATGACATTAAATTAAACAGAATTTGAATCTGTACCTAAGAGAAGAGCTTTTTATACTGCTTTTGTCTAAATCCAAAGTTCATTCAAATTAGTTGTAGGATAAGTCTAATGAGTGAGACACCAACCTACAAAATCCTTTACATATTCTATAGATGATATATCCCATGAGTAAGCAGGCTAAAGGGGAAAAATGTACGTGTTGGGCTGAAAAGAAGTTTTGAAAATATATACAATTGTTTCCAGGATGAAAGCTTTACTCATCTTGGGGTCAACCACACCATTTCTTTCAAGGATACAGAAACTGAGGCTAATACAAATTCGATTGAGGGTTTCTTGAGATCTATTAGAAATTAATACGTGGGCAACATGGGTCAGCGGATTAATTTGATTCGAATCTTGAGGAGTTCATGCGACACAAAATGCATAAATCCAGCAGTCCACATGAGCTATTTAACATCTTCTTGGCTTTTATGAAAGAAGTTTACCGACCTACCAAGGAACTCTGTTAAAAAACAGTAGGTGCATTTTTGTTAAATTCTTCTTTCATAGCATTGCTCTTAATTGAAAAAAAATACACATTACTTACTTATTATTATAATCAATAAAATATTAACTACGAATTATAGTTAATTATTTATTAATAAGAATTATTTATAAATAGATATATATAATTATTTATCAATATGAATTTATAAATAATTATTTATAAATAAGAATTCACAAGTAAGAATTATTCATAAATAAAAATTATAAATAATTCCTATTTATAAATAATGATTCACATAAGAATTATTTACAAATAATTATTATGTATGCATAATAATTATTTGCAGAAAATTGTAAGTGTACTTTTTTATACTACAAAATATAGCTTTAATTTTTTTTTTATCCTACATAATTTTGATTCTAAATATTACACATTATATTATAATAATTTTAAAGCTTAATTATATATAAATCATTATTATCATTCTTTAATGTTATTCACACTTATCTATTGTAAATTGTTCAATAAAATGATTATTAACTTATAAATCATCTTTAAATTAGCTTCCTTTTATCGAATCTGTTAGGTTTGAATTAGCTTTTCATTTGTGGCATTTTCATAATGTCACTCCTTACACAGAACTACTTTGGTGACCTATATTCTAAGTCACCATACCTTAGCTACAATCACCGAGGGGCACTCGATACTCCCATTTATTACCTTTTTAGACATTAGATTATATACAACAGTATATGTACTATTATAGTAAACATTACTATACATATATTTTAGCTACTTTAGATTAATATGTTTGCTTCAAAACATTCAAAAGCTTTATCTCTCCTTCATATACTCAAAAATTCAACAAAAGAAATGCTACAGAAAATAAATTTAATACAATTCTATCTCTAACAACCAGAGAACAAGAAAATAAAAATTTAAAGCACATAATAACATACATTTTAATTAAAAACCAATAAACATATTAAAATATACTTAAGAAATTGTACAAAAAAAGAAGCACAATTTAAACAAAACTTAATTTCCTATCACAATAAAACACAAAATATAAAAAAAAAAAAAATTGACTTACCAAGACAGAATAAAGATAATTATATTTAGATATACAATTCTGGTATTAAAATAAATTCAGAAGTGAAAATGCTGTTTAGCCCACACTCTTCACACAAATTGCATAAACTCCACAGAGCACTACGTGAAAGAATATAAGAAAATTTGGTACTTTTCCATTTTGCCAGTGCAGGTGATAAAATCGCCAAAAATGATACAACTGATGCCAAACGAAATATCTTTTTTATGTGTACACTGTGTGTTGTTGCCAATAAAGTCCGCTTTGTGAGATTTGCACTGGCAAAATGGAAAAGTACCGAAAATTTTTACTATCTGATTTTGCTGGTGGATCCAAGAAATGTTTTAAAATCTTCATACACACACATAATTATCATTTTCACGAATTTAGATTCATTCACTTCCACAAATAATACTAGTGAGTTAAAAGATGAAGTTTTATGACACAAGAGCCAGATATGGCTACATCACACCAAAACAAGATGTAACTGTGATCCAGACATTTGGATAAAAGTTAAAAATGATTGAAAAGGAGAGTCAAAAATAAAGAAGGATTGCTAGGATGTCTCAGGGATGCAATTTACTAAAGATAATAAACCTAAAGGGAAAGGGAAAAGTTCACTAAGGTACCTTAGGGTCATAATTCTTGTACCTAACTAAAGACAAGCCCCACAAATAATACAAATAGATATGACCCTTTGTTTTTAATCCCCTTTCTGAAAAATCAAACTACATTTCACATTATTACACCTACATATTCCCAAGAAATTAACGCATTTGTTGATTAAACTCAAAATGAGCTTTAAAAAATGCTATTCTTTACAAAAATAAAAGGCATGACAGGATCTGAGAATGAGTATGAATTTTAATAATTACTTTAGCTTGACGTTGCGATTCTATTGTAATCAATAGGGTCTCTTAAAATTCTAATTGGGGCTTTTCAGAATTAATTTAATGAAATTCATCATCAAAATAAAATAAATTACATTTAGCAATTTATTAATAAGACCTATCAGAAGCTTAAAAAGGACTTAACAATTATAATAAAACATAGTAGCATGCTGTAAAATAGCACATTAGAACTCCCTAGAGTATTAAATTAAAGAATACAAAAAAGTTTTACTAACTTATTTTGCAGTTAGATCAGAGTTTAAAACTTTTCTAATATCCAACTAATTTGTAAAAAAAATGAAGTTTTTAATAGTTCATTTTCAGGAATTTAGATGTATCTACTTCCACAAATACTCTCGACCCTCAAGTTGCAGCTATCATTATGCACATCAAATATATATATATATATATCCCACTTAAAGATTACCTTCCTTCAAGCAATGCTATACATATGAGAAAACATGGGTACTTGTCTATTATAGCGACACCCGTCAAATTATGATTTTGCCAAGTCGTCGCCAAACTTGTGTAGCCTATCTTTTGATACAACCTACTTGGCGATATTTCTTACATGCTTGGCAATTAATCATTGGGCGCCGCTATAATAGACAAGTACCAAACATATTACAAATATAAGCAAAAAAATGCACATCAAATTAAGAAATAAATGTCATTTTTTTTTTTACCTGGAAAAAGTTTCAAATAGATTTTAGACATGAGTTCATCTGATTCACCAAAAAAAAACAATTACATATTCTGAGTACGCAATTACCCAAAAACAAAGATGAGCACTAAACTGATAAGCGAAAAATAAATTTTAGTGTTGCCACCTATAATGGCCATAATTGACCGTGGAGCCAAGAATTGTCCTATTTGCAATTTATCCTTAACAATTTTTTGTTACTAAGGGGCTAAACAGTGTTCAAACTGATTTGTACATTAAATTAAATCGAATCACAATCATACTATTAGACAAATGCACTTCAGTGAAATATTAAGGAAGCAAAATTTATTTGGAAGAACAATGAAGCAATGAAGTATTTAAGAAATAATTGCATGAGATCATAATATATGTTTTCCTTAAAAAAAATACAGGTTTATTATTCGTACTTTTCGGTTAGCTGGGTATCAGACAAAAACTTTCGGTACTTTTCCATTTTAACAGAGCAAATCTAGCCAAGTAGACTTTATAGGAAACAACACACAGTATACACAGTCCATTAGCCATTGGTTGTATCATTTTTGACGACTTTATTGCTTGCGGAAAAAACGGAAAAATACCAAACTTTCAAGGTTAAAAATTGGCATGGTTATCATCAAGTGGCAGCTATTACTGTTTGACCATGAAAATATAAGTCCACAAATGTCAAATATTCTTTTCATGTTAACATTTACGCTTGGCGATACCTGCATCAACTTTTAAGCTTGATCCCCAGCTACTCCAAAAGTTCCTTATTATCAATCATTTGAAATATTATAAGAATGACTTTTTCAGTCTCTTTTTTTCCTTCTACTTTAATAACATAACCATTTCTTATTCAGTTCTGACATCATAACAAAGCTAAAATATTAGGTTATTTGAAAAATATTGATCAATTTTTCAGCTCATTTTCAAAATGTTATTTTAAGTTACTATTTTTGCAGTGTTTTATACAAAATTCTACATGCTTAATAATGTGTATTCTTTAATAAACTTCTGATTACTTTCAAAATGCAATTTTTATACATATAAGCTATTATAACAAAAATAAACAAAACAAAAAAGAAAGAAACATTTCTATTCCTAATAACAAACATTGTAGGCTAAAAGCCTATTTAAAAGAGTCAGAGAAATGTCTACCGCACTTGATATTAATATTTCAATGGTGCCTAACCATCAGAAGCAAATTGGTAGGTAGTAAAAGCTCAAAATATGGATCCTCCATGAGCTCAATGATGATGCTGGAATGAGAACTTATAACAGGATATGAGAACTTATCACATCATCTGTAATCTTCCGATTTATTTTTACTCAGGCTACTATTTTTTAAGCTACAAAAATTTTATGCCCAAAACTTAGCAGTATTCAAGGATTTCTAAGCATCAAAGCCAGTGTATTTTTATAAACGGTTAATCTATTGCAGAAGCACATACAAGTCACACTTTAAATAATTTTATCATACAAAGTGCTAAATTTTTCGAGTATAGAAGTATAAAATCCAATTTCAAAAAGCCTCCAGAAAGAAACTGATATCAAGTGAAGTTGCATTATTACATAGCAAATTATCTCAAAAATCGGGCTCAGTGTCGCCATTTTTTTTCTTTTGACAAGGAGTGGGCTTTAAGATTCAACCGAAAAACAAAAAAAAGATTCAAAACAAAAAGAGTGGTAAAAAGTACAGCTTAAATATATTTTTAAATCTTTTTCAAAAATTTCCATTTAACTCGAAATGAAAAAAAAAAAAACTCACCCAACAACTCTATTTATCAACATAAGAATACAAATTGTTCATGCAAATCTTAACTCTTATGCATAAACCACAAACGGAAATAAATTATCAGCACTACTGTACTCATTCACTGATATGAGAACCTAAAACACCATCTCAGAACAATCGGCTACATTGCCAATGAAAGGAATCCATTGCAAGTAAACACAAAAACTACCACGTGCATTTTAGATTGATTGATTGATTTAACTTTCTTATTGGATTTGGCAAAGACAAAGGGCGTGAATTTATAAGGTCCTTAATTTAAAAGTTTTAAATTGTATCCTCTCATCATAACTAATAAATTAAAAATCAATAATTTAAAAGAAGTTTCAGAATTTTTCAATTTGAAATCAATTTTTAGGAAAGAAATCAAGCCGCAAATTCCAGGAGTCTGTAAGTGAGGATCACCGATAATTGTTGAAGGTCGAGTTTCAGAGAAATCATCAAAAGAGCGAGCTTTTTTCTATGAGATCTGAAATCCGCAAAACAAAAACTATCAGAGGATTTCCGAATACAAGTCCTTAGGACAATTTACTCTCTGTGATTTTAATTTCATGAATTTAATAAGGAAAACCACATGTTAAATATGTACTTAAACACGTTTAGATTGTTATGATAGAACAGATAAGGAAGGCGAGGAAGATGAAAGGAAATAAAAATAATCATTAAATAGTATTAGCAAAATGAGATCATTTCTTAAACTATTTTTTGACCTTGTTATAACATAAGTATCCGACTATGTCGTCACACAGAGAACTGATATCGATTTTAGGGGCGGGCAAGTATAATTTTTTCAGTAATACTAAATTACTACAATTTTTTAGTTTATTTTTTATATAAAAGAAAAGAAGGAAGAGTTATTGTAATGAAAGTGACACACACATATCTGCAGTGAAGACTCCAATTGGTAACACAATGCCCATATATTAATTATGCCAGATATAACTGAAAATGATTTTCTATTTTTGTTTCAAAAGTCTTGGGTTTAATTTGAGAAAACTTCTACAGATGTGAAGAGTTTGTATGATTGACTGATAGTGTTAATATCGAAAAATTAAAACAGGTTTTTAAATTATTTTATGAAAGGGGAACTTTTTTTTCGTCATTGGTTGGGGAAGAGGTTAGCTTGATTATTATTAAATACTAAAATTATTGCTAGGTTTTTCTTTCTTCCCAATAGTTGATGGTTGTGGGAGGAGGGGCTTTGAAATTTAATGGATTTTATGGGTAACTTGTTTAATTATCAGAAGGGTTATTTTCCCAGTTGCAACATTTGGGGGAGTTATTCGTCAATTTATTGCAAGGAGATCCGTGGGAAATAGAGAGAAAAAAATATTTTAAGAAATCTTAAAATTTTTTGATATAACTATTTGCTATGCATGATGCCTTACATTTTGAAGCGCATGTTCTTGACAAGAGAATAGAATATATTTGGTGAATAAAGGAGAAATTTAAGATCAATAAGTGTTGAAGATTTGAATTTTAAAAAAATTGAAATTTTCAAGAAAAATTCAAAACCCAATAAATTACTTGTTGCGTTCTCCGTCTTTTGAGGACTAGGAAATGCTGATAACTGGAATCCAGAAAAGCTCTATGTCTTTTGGCAGAATACAGAATTGCGGCAGAATATCATGCGATGTTTTGGAATAACTCATTGTGAATTCGAGGAATAGTTTTGAAAAAAATTAGTAAATTGCTTTCTTATAAATTCAAGCATTAGTTTAATTTTTAAATGGGATATGGTGCAAAAACGTCTATCATCCCTTATAAAATATGTAGTCGCAATAGCTAAGTGTCATGGTCACGAACTCAAGACGGGAGTTGTTTCCACTAAGTTGTTAGTTCGAATCCAGGTGCCACTTAAGACCCACGGTACAGAGTGGCTGATGCACGGTAAATCTGATGGAGATCTCAAATCCTGTTATTGGAATAGTATGGAAAAGGTGTCGTCCTCGCCACCTGATCGAGTTTCGAAATTATGAAGTCCATCGCCTTTATGTTGCTTCTAAAGTGCAATATTTATAAACAATCAATAAAAATATCTTCTTTCTTATTTTAATTTAAAAAAAAAAAAAACTAAATAATTTATCTTCTTCAAGAAAGAAAGCAATGGAGAAAGTGGGTAAACATATTTTTTTTAACTTCTGCTTGGATTAAAAATCTCTCTACAAACATTACTCAAAGGGATACTTTATCTGGAGCTTTTGTTAATTCTGGGGATTAATGAGGGTTATGTACCCAAAACAAGTACTCCGCTATTTGTTACTCCATTTCCATCATATGTCAATCAATAAATCAATTTACAATAAACAAACATTTTTAAAATTAATATTTTCATCGGAGACAATAGTTTTTGTTCGTTGATATCCTTTGAAATCAATTTGACAATTATATTTCGATTCTTTACATTTGGTATATTTTTAAATAGGATTGCATATTATAATTGTATTTTGTAACTATTTGACATAATGACTGATACCGATCGTACCCAAAGTGGTATGTTAGAAGCTAAAGAAGTGTTTGGACTTCTACAAGAAATGGCAAGATTGATGAATACTGGTTTGGATGATGAAACATTAGCCATTTGTGTGAGACTTTGTGAGGACGGTGCAAACCCTGAAGCCTTGGCATCTGTTATAAGGGATCTTCGTTGTGAATCTACTGCGTTAAAATCTGAAAAATGATGCTGATGAGGTAATTCTAATAAGGTAATTACACCGTAATTTCTGTTCTTATAGATGAACTGTTCATTTCATTTAATGTTCATTTTTAGAGAATTGTTCTTTAACCTGTTTTTGGTTCATATTTTAATATTCTTCGAAAAAAACCTCACAAATGTATTCATATAAGATTAACACTACAAAATTATTACATATGTATGCTTTACGCCTTTACAAATCATATTTTGTATTAAATTAATTCAGTGGAATCTAATGTATCTGGACTAATTGGAGCTCTAGATTGCCCGGATTTAGGAAAGTCTTGATCAAACTAAATAATCAATGAAATGATCCATATCTAAGCATTATTTACAGTGAAAAAAATGATATGTTTTGAACTGAGATAAAGAGGAATGATAAATAATTGCATATGAAAGAATTCAAATCAGGAAACTATGTGATATGTATTACGCCAGAAAGAGCTATTTAAAACACAGCAATCCAGGCTTATCTTCACTGACCATACTTAAAATGTTCATTGGTTTAAAAAACTTCTTATCTTTTATTCTCTATCTGTAACATTAATTTATCAAACAATTATTTGTCACTGATATCTTAAATATTTATAATATTCTTTGCATTGCTGTTGTCTTCAACTTATTTTGTCACAAAATTGAAATAGCCTTTAATTTCATTAATTTTCCATTAAATGAAGAATTTAAATTATGATGTGGCAGCCTCTAATCATGGTACATGACTGCATGGTCTTCAGTTTAGTGCTTCTGACATTGTTTTATTTGGATTTATTAGTTATGAATTTTTTTAAATGGTTGTCCGGATTAAGTGATGCCTGATTTCTACTATCCAGATAATTATGTCTTCATTTTATGGAAATGATAGGCCTTAATAAAGGCTCATTACATTAAGCAGTGTATCACTTTCTAATTTTACCTGAAGGGAAGAAATAAATGATCATAATTATTCTTTAAATGGGTATTTTTATATATTTACAAATTAAAGCTTAGTTAATTAATTGAAGTAAATTTAAATGAAGTAAAGAATTTCATATTGTTTTTCCATTGTAAAATGTATTTGAAATGTAAGGCATATGTCTGACTTTGAAAACCTGCATCCTCAACTATAGAAAAGTATTGCAAATCATTTATCATTAATTTCATCAATGTTCTTCAGAGTGTGTACCATCACTTCTTTAATTTTTGAAATCCTCAATATCAGATCTCAAAATTATAATTTGGTTCACTATTGTTGCAATAGTTCAAATCACTTACCATAAAACCTATTAAACATTTTTATCTTAACATGAATGTTATTACTTGGAAAAGGATTTATAGTTGTAGGTGTAATATTGAACAACTTACATTTTTTAAATCATAGCTTTACAGCAGGAAACCTAAATTTAATAGGATGTTTTAAATTGGAAATTGATGACTGATACTATATAATTGGGTGATCAGTAGATCATGAAGCTCTGTAAAAAAAATTTATCATTTGCAATGAAATAAGCCCAAACATTGTACAAGAGTAAAAGTATTAAGATAATGGTAGATTGTAAACTATGGGGAAATATTTGAATAGTTCAAAAAAGTATGAAGAGTTCCTGCTAAACTGAGTTGTTTCTCCTCTTTAATCATTCCTATTCTAAGTCAGTTGTATTCTAATTTGCTATATTTCCTGTTATTCCATTGGTAGTGAGCCGGAAATTTAACCTCTAAAGATTATTTTAACTGAATGATGACAGAATTGAGAAGGAACAGTTGCAATAATTCTTATAGATGTAAAAAATAGGACAATCAAAGTAAGAAAAAAAATAAGATGTCGAGTTCTGTAATTTCACTGTAGTAAAATTATTCAAAAACTGGAAGAAACTTGAAACATCAAACTCTTTCCAAATAATCAACTTCTGCAGTGAAGAGTTTTCGAGCAAACTAGCATATTTATGACAAGACCTTTTAATGAAGAATCTTGATTAAGACCTTTTAATTGATACAACTGTAATAAAAATTCATGTGTGACCCTTTGGACCATTCCCTAATAAATAGAGACCTAGAACTTATTGTTACAGAAAAAAAATTTTAAATTTCATTTTGTATTCATTTGCCCATATTCTGGGTGGTTCCCAGTGTTTATATTATTTATAAGTAACCTCACCCCAATGTGTTACAACTTCATGACTTTTTATTTCTTTTGGTATTTTTTTAATTGTGAAGCCCTGATATGTATGAATTGATTCTCAAGCTCATCAGAAATTATGAATGATGTATTACATGATATCTTGAACACCTCACTCATACATCATAATACCATTTTGTTCTTTTGTTTATGCATAATATTACCTTGAATGGAACATGCTATTGTGCTTGTGCAAAATTGATCTGACTTCCTGATGTGTTGTTTCATATTATTAAGACTATATTCCATTTTTTATAAATAGTTGCTATTCATAACTTCCTATTGTGGTAAGATTTTTTCCCCCCATTCCAGTGTCATAGTTGCCTTGAAAACCTCATTTCTTTTTCAGGGACAATTCTGCTCCTTAGCTTTTCTCATGTCTTCATTTTCATGCAAATATCAGTGGAGTTTATGTGGCTTCTTTCCAACAACTGTTGTGACAATTGTACCTGAATTGACCAATAAAAGAATGCAATGTTTTATCTTTCTTGGTCTCTCTATCTTTGTTTGACATAGAGATTCATTTTAATATATACTTATATATCTTACCACACCTTATTTAGTAATTTATTTTTAAGATGCTTTAAATATTATTTTGTAAAATTGTGTGCTTACTCTTTTTTATGCGTTGATTATTTTGTATGTGTTTGAATAATTTACAATTTGTTTTATAAAATTCGTGATTCTTGTGTTAAATTTTATATAATTTATATTTTAACAATATCTACTTTATATAATTGAAATTATACATGTATATTATGATATTTTGACTTATATTGTAATAATTTCATTTCTATTTGATTATATTAACATGGAAATTGAGATTATTATTTATATTGTGAAACCTGAATAATGTAAGTTTTGTTTTAAGAGCAACATTTTTTTTTGAAGTCCCTGCTGTGAACAATTAATTACATAATTAAAAAAAGGCAGTGTGCTAAAATTTATCTTTAGAAACTGTAATGAATTTCACAATTGAGAAATAAAAATGAGGGAAAGCGATTTTATTTCCTTCTCTCTCTTTAATAAAATATGTGTAAAATTGTAATATGAATTAATTGAATGTTGTGTGTATAGTTTACAATATCAAGCCTCTCTGTCAGCAATGCAGATGGTCTCATAACTTTAAACAAGAGTTGAACAATGAGAAAAGCATGTTATTGCTTTGTAACTTTTATATCACATGAGGAATTTAAAGTTCATCTTTTCGTTCAATTTAAATGTAATGTGTAGTGTTCAGCTACGACTTGCTAACAATGTTCGATAATGAGACAATTAAGTTCAAGATAAAATTGAATTTATTTTACAATAAGTTGAGATTCAATTGCAAACATTCTCAAGAAGGATAAATGATCTTGAAGCATTTAATTCCTCATATAATTTCTTCAGTCAGTTTAGCCGCCAAGCATGAATCAGTTAACCGTGCAGTGATGTATGACATTTTGTGTATATTTCCAATAAAAAACTTTACACTAGAGAAATGAAAGGGGGGAAAGGTGAAAGAAATTATAGGTGATAAGACAACTTTGGGTTTGTATAAATTTTTAATTCCAAGTTCAGACGGCTAAATTTGAATCAAAGGTAATTTTTTTTCCAAAAAAAAGAGGGGAAGCTCTGTTGACCCTCTCCAACCCTAGCAACTGTATATAAATATATCTGTTAAATCTTAGAAATCTGAGCTATATAAATGAAGAAGTTTGCGATAAAAAAAATAGTGTTTGCACTATTAATCATGAGACGTACAAAGTGAGGTTTCTATACAACATTTTTGTAAAGAAGTTATAATTGAAATATATAATACGGATAGTATTTGTTTTATTTCATAAAACTGCAGGAGAAACTTTCCATTTTCACAAGATTAAAAACAGCTCGTCATATTGTACTTGTATCGTAATGGAACACTTAGTAAAATTAAATGGTTTTGTTGATTTACGATTTTGCAGTGGCCGCGGTAGCCTTGTGGTCATGCCATCAGGGACTTGCCTTCTTTAGGTAGGTTCGGGCATCACAAACCTCGAGGATGCTAGTGATCTTTTTTTTTTTTTTCATGGGGTTTATTGTGCGTCTTAAACACGGATGACAGGCTCCGAAGATACCCTAGCGATCCTTCTGCATTTTCAGCCCTCTTTCTTGTCAACCAATATTTCTTTCTTCATTTTTTTCAAGCGTCTAGATCACAGTTACATCTTGTTTGGCGCAGGACCTGTGTGGTGAAAGAATAGCCTTACTGTAGCTCATGCATGTCGTAAGAGGCGACTCAAATGGGTACCCAGCGTCTGAGGGTATAGACGGTGCCTCTTCTCCTGGGGATTATATCAGGGACTTCAGGTACTTGCCTTCTTTAGGTAAGTATGGGCATCATGACCCCGAGGCACCGTAGTGACCTTTTTCTTTCCTATGGGGTTTACTGTCTTTGATAAACACGGGTGACCCTAGCGATCCTTCTTTATTTTCGACCCTCCTTGTCAACCAATTTGGGCCTTTTCTTCAATTTCTTCTCGTCTAAACCACAAATCTTTTTTTTTTTTGTCGCAGCAAAGCCATATCTGGCTCTTGCGCCAATAAACTTTACTTTCTCACTTGATCCTTCTTATCAATCAATTTTTTTTTCATTGTTTTAGCGTCTAGATCACAGGTTTACCTTGTTTGGCGCAATATGGCCATATCTGGCTCTTGCGCCAATAAAACTTCACTATCATCATCATCTTGTTTGGCGCAGCATAGCCATATGTGCCGCATTACTTCGCCATCGCACAATCGCCTAGTTATAGTCACGAGCCTAGCGGTCAGGATTGTTTTCGTCGAGTCGTGGTTTCTAATTCTGATGCCACTTAAGACCCGCCGTGTACAGGACTGATGTACTATTATTTTGGTAAGTTCTGTTGACAGGGTATGGACGTTTAGAGTGGGAATTGCCAGCTTAGGTGCCGTCCTTATCACTTGCCAATGTTCAAAATTACGAGGTCTATTGTCATTGCCCCTCGTGTTACTCATGAGTACGACGTTAATAAACAATCGATTAATGATTTTGGCAAACAATTCGAATGCATGCAGTGATTAGGGCTTCGGTAACTTTGTGGTCATGGTTTCAGACTCGTGGCCGGCGGTTTTCGTTGAGTCGCGGGTTCGAGCCTTGTCCACTAAAGACCCGCCGTGTAGCCGGAAGTGATGCACGTTAAATCTGTCGGGCCCAAAGTCCTTCTGCTGGTGTGGTGTGGAATTTAGGAGGGGCAGCTCAGATATCGTCCTCGTCACTAGACCGAGGTTCAAAATTACGAGGTCCTTCGCCAATAGCCCTTGTATTGCTTCTAATGCGACGTTAATAAACCTAATCTAGCAGGCAGTAATTCGTATTCACTCTATTTTCTAAATTGTAGTAGACTAATTCGATTATTGCTTGTAATAAAATAAATTATTCAAAATGAGATGACAATGATTATTGAAAGAATATATCATTGTAAGTTAAGCAATCGGGAGTTTTTCTTCAAGTCTTGAAAAAAGGGCGGGAAACCAACCGAGCAACGCTTGAGCGTGATCATTTTTAATGCAATGCTTTCGCACTGGCTTGACCTTGTGAAAAATGTTATTTTTCTCCCTTTACTTGCTTTTAGTTTTAACATTTGTGCGCGTATATATATCGGAAAATCAAAACAGAATGTGATGAGGAAATTTAATTTATTTAAAAGTATTATTTTAAGGAAATTTGTTATTAGAATTGTACGAGTTGATAAATAAAAAGTCGATTACAAATGTGTTAGGGATACTATTACTATTCTATCACAACATCATTAATAATTTTATATTATCACACTGAATAAAAGATACCCGAATGAATTTTTTTAATAAAAGTTTCATTTATACACCCATTATTGGGTTGGTAAGAAGTAGGGTAATCCAAAATATGCGAAATATGAAAATGGAATTAAAGTAAGTATTTGTGCATTATAAAAATGCTATTGATTTTTTCGTTGTTTAACTTCAATTATTTTTCGTGACATTGGAATTTGAATTTATTTACGATTTTTTTTTTTTTTTTTTTGTTTTTTTTGTTATTCTGTTGCTTTTCTTTATAGCTCAGTTAACTAAGATTTGGGATATCATCCTCAATGGGAAGACAGCTTCTGAAGCAGACAGAAATAAAAAAAAAAAAAAGACTAAGTCCGTGGGGGATCTATTTACTAACCCTGTCTTTTCAGAAATTTGTTTTGGCCACACTTTTACTCTTGCTAAAAGATACTCCTCCATCCTTACACAGTTGTGTTTAAAAACGTTTGACCCCCTTTTCAACTTCCCAGCTCAAGGAGTAAATTATGGTCAGCGACTTGACTTAACTTATGCGATGTTGTTGTCGTGTCAATAGCCTGAAAGACAGCAACTCTCAGACAAAGTGCCTTAAGGCTGTAGAGAAATTCCTTTGGAGATGTGTGGGACAAAATCAAGTTTGAAAAGCATTGGTAAAATGGTTGGCACTTACAAATGTACTCTAGTGTCAAGTGAATATCCGGGCTATTTCTACAATTGGAACAGGATTCTTTTTGTTTTCAGGGGGAATTTCCATGCCTTAGTAGAGATATATTATGGATATTGTTGATCCACTTTTGGGATATTCGACCATTATAATCGTTTTAATATTATACGCATATTGCTGGATTTCAAAAAAAAGCATAAAAATTTCCGTGAAGTAGAACGTTGTTTTGAATCCGAAATTATCTGTATTCTGAGCTTGTTATTGAGACAAGCTTTGGAAAAGTGCTAATCAGAATACATAAGGGAATTTTTCATTTATTTTAATAACGTTGTAGTTTTTCCATTCTACTTTTTTCCGTTTAGTAAATGTCTCATATGATTCAAAGAAAGATATGCTTAAAAAAAGAGTACTCTATTTAGCGTTTGGTGTAACTCTAAGACTTTTAATGGCTATGGGGATATCACTTTCTTTTAGGAAATAAGATAGTTATTAGAGGGATAATATGTTGATAAGATTTTATAGTTTGTCAAATCAACATGCTAATATCATCACGAATAATTTGTGCAATAGTTTTTATTTAATGTTCTGAAGTTCATAATGAGTGAAAGCCGTTCGTGGTCAAAAGTAAAGTACACAGGGACGTCTTAAGGCCCTCGCCTTTGAGAGGGGGCCTCATCTCGTTCTCTACTCTGCCTCAATAAAATCATGATCATAATAATTTTAATTGTCAAATGTTATTCTCGGACATGACTGGTTGAAGACAATTATTTCTATATTAAGTATTTCTATTTATAATGTTTGCTGAGAATCAAGGAAAATATTAGTTTTATTTCTATAGCGAAATATGTCCAATCTATTGATAAAAATGCTGCTGTGGGAAGGACAGTCTCAGACATTCCTTCCAGCGCCCTTTTATTTATTTGCACACATGAGTTACGGATCGCTCGTGAATGGACAAGAGATACACTTAAGCCCCTCAGCAGAAGTGACAAAAACACATTCCCTATTTTATGACAGGCATCAGGGCTAATAAAAATAGGGTTGAAATGACCCTGAAGGAAATCATTTCCCCCCCCCCCCGAAGAAACGAGTGGCCTACAATTCTAAATCGGCTTTTTTTCCCCTTTAAATTTAATTTCTTCGAAACAGCAATAAGTAATAATGTTTTTATTTTTGAATTGTATTTCTTTGAAATTTAAGATAATAACAGGTCAATTGAAAAGTCCCCGGCCTGACACATAGATGGCGCTACTAGAATTAAATCCATATGTTTTTTAGTTAGCCCTAACCCTCAAAAGATGCGTGTATAAATTTGACAGCTGTCGGATCATTAGTTTGTGAATTATAGCATTTTGAGTGAAGCAACTTTTGTTATTGTGAAAAAAATGGATAAAAATGAATTTCGCGTGTTGATAAAATATTGCTTTTTGAAGGGAAAAAATACAGTTGAAGCAAAAACTTGGCTTGATGCCGAGTTTCCGAACTCTGCCCCAGGAAAATCAACCATCAAGGATTGGTATGCTAAGTTTAGACGTGGTGAAATGAGCACCGAAGACGGTGGACACCCAAAAGAGGTTGTTACCGACGAAAACATTTAAAAAATCCACAAAAGGATTTTGAATGACCGTAAATATATAAGCTTATAATAATAAAGTTAAAGCTTATAATATATTTATACTTTATCACTTACTAATACTTTATCACATATTTGTATATAAAATACTTTTAATGAAAATTACTTAAATAACTATAATTCTTCTAATTAATAATTTATGTAATAATGTTCTTTTGGAATCTATGACTTCCTTTCAATCATAAATCTTTGTTTCGTTTGATAAGTATAGTAACAAGGATATATATACTACGTATAATTACACACATATATTTTTCTGAGAACTTTTGAGAGATTCCAAATATCATGTAAGACAATACAACGTAGAAATCTAAAAACCTTTTACGGGCCGCGGTAGCCTAGTGGTCGAGGTCGTGGACTAGCGGCCGGCGGTTTTCGTTCAGCCAAGGGTTCGATCCTTGGCCGCCTAAGACCCGCCGTGTAGCCGGGGCTGATGCACGTTAAATCTGTTCAAGGCCCAAAGTCCTCCCGTTGGCGTGGTGTGGATGTTAGGAAAGGGGGGTGCCAGCTCAAGTGTCAGGTCTCGTCACTTGACCGTGGTTCAAAATTACGAGGTCCGTCGCCAATAGCCCTCGTGTTGCTTCTAGTGCGACGTTAATAAAAACTGAATTAAAAACCTTTTACATATTTTTTTTTCTGTATATCATTTCCATTTTAAAACGGTTTATTCAATATTTTTTTAGATACGATTTTACATTAGCAATTTTTTTTAAAAAAAAATTAAAAATATTGAAAGAAATCTAATAATCAACTATATGTGATAAAACTAAAATTGATTTATATTAATATACAGTACATATGTATATCTGCATTATAATGATAATTTGAAATGTAATATTTTGTACATTAATAATCCTGATGTGAAAATAGAAAAAAATGTATATAATTGAAGCTTTGCTCTTTCTATCCACGAAAGAGTTCAAAGAAATTCTTTTAAAAAACGATCTTATCCCCTTCAGCCTTCTTACGAGAGTTTTATATTACTCTCATTTTATACATAGAAAGTGTATGACCACAGTCGATTTCAATTACCTAGTTGCGTAGACAACCAACAATTCAATGAGGAGCGTCATTATTGGAAAGAAATGCTGAAGTGGCTGTTATAAAATTATTTAGCTTCAAGAGGACTGCCTTTCAGAGGAAAAAACTATAGGTTCAGTGAATAACGGAAATTATTTAGGCACTTTGGAACTTCTAAGTAAGTTTGATTAATTTTTAAATGAATATATTAAAAAGTAGGGCAATTAAGGAAATGGTAATTCGTCTAATCTATCTGCTACAATTTGTGATGAATTCATAAGTCATGGCATCGAAAGTTTTGGGAAACTATCGTCACTGAAATAGAGAAAGCTAAATATTATTCTATTTCCGTTGACCCCACATATGACTCATGCTGACCAACTAACTTTAGTTTTGTCCAAAATGGTGCATCCATTGAGAGATTTTTGCAATTTATTAGTATCAATGGACGTACTGCAGAGTGTCTGACGGATGGTGTGGTTTCATTTTTGGAAAATAACAACATTTCCCTCAGTGATTGTAGAGGTCAGTCATACGACGATGCCTTGAATATGTCTATGAAATATTCAGGATTGCAAGCCCGACTTTCAGAAAAAAATTAATAAGCTATATATGTACCATGTGCAGGATATTAGAATTAATTGATGTACATACAGTAGAATGTAACTAAAATGTAACAATTTACTTTGATTGTGTCCAAAATCGTTATAATTTTTTCTCATCGTCAACCCACCGTTGTAATGTATTAACATTAAATTTGAGCTGTGCAATTAAAGCTTTAAACTCCGGATATTCAGAAGTTGTCTTGAGCCTGGAATGCTTCATTCATGATGGTTTACAGGCAGCGGATACTGGACTTTCTGCTAAAAAATTAAGATGAAGGAATTAGAAACTACTTTTTTAACTATCCTCTGGAATGATATTGTGACACGTGATGACAAAGTAAATCTACAGCATAAAAATATTCCAGTATTTCTCCAGCATAAAAATATTCCAGTATTTCTCCAGCATAAAAATATGGATTTGTCGAAAAATGTAAAATTATTAAAATCGTTATTGGTATATATATAAACCAAAAGATACTCTTCTATTATGAGTCAAAGTACAAGGAAGTATCTTTTATAAAGGAGTATCAAAGTCTTCACAAGCATGTAAGACAATGCAGTTTTAGGGTAACTTTCCTTAAAGGAAATACACTGACACATCGATGGAAACAGCTCCAGCCAGAAATTTAAAATATAAACCTTTTTACCAATAATCAACTCTCTAGTTTTCAATATACAAACGCGTAGTAAATTAATATGAGAGGCTTTTTTAAATGTTTGTATTTTTTGAAAATATTTCATTTGGATGAGACAGAAATTAAAATAGCATGCGAGATAATATCAAAATTTTACGAAAAAGACATTCATGAAGAGGAACTGAACTTGTAATGTCAACATTTCCAGTCATATATGATCAATGATTGCGAAAAGCTGAAGGAAAAGCTAAGAGAAGAAATGGAAAAAAGGAAGATTAATAAAAAAAATATAATTCTGTAAATGCAGATGAAGATGATGAACAGTTGTTGGCTAAGGGGATTGGAATTGAGATCAACACACTCTATACATACATGTGTGATGAAAGACTATTCGCAGTGTTTCCCCAATGCTGAAATAATAAGAATTTCCATATCAATGATGATTACTAACGCGAGTGGTGAGCGTTCATTTTCAAAACTCAAAACTGACAAAAATTTATTGGGAAATTGTATGACTCAATCCAGTTTGAATAATTTAAGCTTGATGAGTATTGAAAATGAAATATTATTAGCAATTGATTTTGAAAATTTAAAATGTGTAGAAAACGAATATTCACATAAAGCCTCATTTTACTATGGATTGCTTTTATGGATCTCTACATGTATATACACCAAATTAAATTAAAAGGTCACAGTTGGAGCCTATTTTTTTCATGAGGGCTCTGGCCATCAAGAAGTCTTAAGACGTCCCTGGCTATACATAGATGCGTCCAGATTGGAGCGGTAGTACGGTTTCTGATTGCGGAAAGAGAGCGTAATGCGGACATCTATCGGCTAATGGTAGCAGTCCATGGAGAGCACTATTTAGGTCGAACGGCTGTAAACAAGTGGCTGTAAAAGTTTTCGTGAAGGGAGACAAACGATATCGGATCTGCCAAGACAGGGCCAAGCAAACTTCGTGATCACCGACGACTCTATTGCCTCCTTAATGCATTAATCAGAGCTAATCGAAGAGTCCGAAACCGTGACATCAGAGACGAACTCAACCTGGGTAAAGGAACGGTTCACACCATCGTTCATCAGTATTTGCAGTACAGTAAAGTGTGTGGGGAATGGGTACCAAAGCACCTTACCCTTGATCATCAGAAACACCGAATGGGCCTCAGTCTCCAGATCTTGATCCATTATGAGAAGGATACCGCATTTATGGAACACATCGTTGCAGGTGACGAGTCCTGATGTCACAACTACACACCCGAATCCAAGAAAACGAGTACGCGATGGAAACACGTAATCTCCTCCATAATGGAAATCGAAAGCGTCGACGACTGCAAGGAAAGTGATGCTTTCATTTTTCTTCCATTGCCATGGGCCACTCTTGATTGATTTCCTGCCCCAATGGAGCACTATCAAATCAACACAATACTGCAGTACTCTGACGAAACTATGGAAAGCAATCAAAAACAAACAATCAGACCTTCTCACACAACAAGTGGTCCTTCTCCATGACAATGCCCCCCCACACACACGTCTCCCGTGAAACCAAGACGTTCTTGTAAAATTTCCGTTGGAAAGTGTTGGAACACCCACCATACAATACAGATTTGTCACCCTGTGACTTCTACATCTTTGTGGTACTTAAGAGAGCATTTCAGGGGACATGTTTCCATTCGGACGACAAAGAGAAGGAAACTGTGCAAGACTTCCTCCAGAATCAACCTTAGTCTTTCTACTGCTAAGGCATAGACCTGCTACCTAAGCGATGGGACCTGTGTTACAATGCCCATGGCGATTTCTTTTGTAAACTAATAAAGGTAATTTTTTTTTTTCATTCAACTTGTCCACTTTTCATTTGGGCAACCCTTATGTAAACTAAAATTTAGATAATTTAATAAAATGTAAATGCATTATAAGTTCACTTTTTACAACGTTTTTCTGAATTTCACTTGGTGTGTGTGTGTGAGTGTCTTCAAATTTTCGATCGCTAATTTAACCAACTTCCCATCAAGCTAGAGCTTTGAAATTTTGGGAATCATTCGTACTCGTCTAACAATGCAATATTTAGACGTTTGCAACAAGTTTTAACTAATATTTCAATAATTTTAATAAGTCAAAATATTCTTTCCTCTCTGCGCTTTTAGGATTGAGGAAAAAATTTCTTTCCCCCTCTGGGAGCACCGGGCACTCCCCACACCACATAAGGTATCGTAAAACTTTTGTACTCACAAAGGGGAGATACCATCTCCCCTTTACTATCTTCGAGATAGTAATGGTTGCTGACTTTTAGTCAGTAATCATTCGCAAGAAAGTTTCCAATATTTGGCGCCATGTCTTATCACAATAATTAATTCTGGTTCCCATTTTTTTTTAATAGAATGATTTACAAACTTTCAAATGCATGTTTTGATTTTATGAGTATTATGAATTTTTTAATACTCTCATAAATGTCTCTTTTTAAGTAAATTTTAAAGTTAAAAATAACTAACAGTTTTAACTAATATTTCAATAATTTTCTCTAATAAACTTTGCCACCATATAAAAACGTTGGTTTTTATATCGAATTTTTTTTATCCTTTATTCTTCTTTACATTACAGAAATACAAAGTAATGAGAAGATTAATTACAATTTTGATAGCACATAATTTTACAGATTCCCTTTAATGCTAAATGTGAAGAAAAAAAATCTTCCTTGTAGCAATCTGAGTTCAAAATCCGTAAAATCTTACCTGTAGAGATAACTCGCGCTTTAACGTGAATTGAAACATCTATGTTGTTTCATCAGATAAAGAATTAAGTGTACCAATTTATTAAATTAAAATTTTCTAATTTGAACAGATTCTGTTACATGCAGATTTTATATGAATGTTGTAAGAGTTTTTATATATTAAATATATGTAATTGTTATAGTATAAATATCTGAGTTATATAAACTTCTACAATAAATATGACTTCTCACATTCAGGGCATATATTGTGCAGAATATTCTTTACTTTATACATAATATAATCTACAACATTATAAAAGTATTTATAGGAATAATTTCATTTTACTCAAATGATGTAAAAGATTTTCTCTTAATTTTTTTATTTCTTACTTATGTACATACAAATTTTAACTGATTTATACTTAATATAGTTTAGCTTATAACTTAATAAAATTATCTTATGCACATATTTTTAAAATTATTTCTATGTAGAAAACATTATAAGGAACAAAATCTATAATCATTTTCTTACAAATTCTTCTACGGATCACCTAATCAGCATCATTGTACATAAAATTGTTGCTTTAGTTCTTTTTCAGGTATTACAAAATAAAAGGTTCGTTTGTAAAAGGAAAAAAATACTTCGATTACAAATCTCCTCAAAGCCCTTTTTCTACAAAGAAAACTCTCCTTTCTTGTAAAAAGTAGTGCTAGCTACTTCGGCATCTGACGTTTTCTCCGAAACACCAGGAGATGTTTTTCGACCCGTGGAGGGAGATAGCTGACCTTGTGGTTTGTCAGCGAACTCGGGTCCATTGGGTTCGAAGAAAAGTTGACCGGTCACTTTTTGTTGCGTCCTAACAACCAGGCTGAGAGAGACATCTCGTTCAGGCTAGATATTAAGGCGTTTTAACCTCTAAGGTTGTTGTTGAAGAGAGCCGCTGCGCTACTTGTCCCAAGTAATAAGAAAGGGAAACGATATAGTCTCTCTGTGCCGGTCATTACATCGAACAGCCCATTCGAGGTCCTCTCCTCGCACTGTTACGTGGAAAATAAGCCGAGTTACTTACAGAAGTAATCAAAGCAATAAAAAAGAAGAGAGTTAGGTTATAAAAATGGATCGATTTTGTTCTACTCTTATAGTTGGTAACATTGAAAATTGTCTGGATTATGAATAAGAAAAATAAATGTTGGTCAGGTCTAACCAATACACTGAAAACGTTGAAAGTGTCTGGCTTTAGCCGAACAATCAGTAATCCTGATTAAGAAATAGAAAGAAACGCTAATTTTGAAACTAATTCAGTAGACACAATTGTTTATTTGAAGACAATGAAATTTTTGTCTTATTTTCACGAATTCCGAAAATAATACCATTAGTTTGTAAAACTAGAAATGGAATGTGGTTAAAAAAGACAGATAAAAGTACTTGTTATGAAATTGCTCAAA
This sequence comes from Nephila pilipes, assembly GCA_019974015.1. Taxonomy (NCBI): domain Eukaryota; kingdom Metazoa; phylum Arthropoda; class Arachnida; order Araneae; family Nephilidae; genus Nephila; species Nephila pilipes. Next base: position 67,894 of record BMAW01000875.1, on the reverse strand, counting down.
AGATGATTTTCAATGCAATAATGTATGGGCCGTGGTAGACAAGTGGTCATAGAGTAACCAAGAGGTTTCCAAACTACTGCCCGCGAGGTCCTCTTACCCGATCCACAAAGATCTTTTTATCTACGGGGGAAAAATTACGGAAATTTACTTGTATACTGCCCAGATCAGCCTGCGCCGTCATCATCGAAACAAACACCGGGAGAAATATGTACAGTTGGTCCGTGCCGAAAAATTTTCTAAATTACAAAATAAACTCCCATCTCAGAAAACATTGTTCAGTAAATCCTCAAATGAAAATGAATCCTTAACTAAGGCCAATTATAAAGTTGCTAACGTCCTGGCTAAAAGTGGAAAACCATTACAGATGAAGAAGTAGTGAAGGAGTGTTTGTTAGAGGAGGCTGAGGAACTTTGTCCAGAAAAGTCGAAACATTTTAAAAATATAACTTTGGGTGCAATTAGTAGTGCCCACCGTGTTGTAGATATGGCTGAAAACATTGTGATTCAAATAGCGAAAAATGCAAGCAAATTTCGTCATTTTTCAATCGCAATGGATGAATCGCAGGACAACTCTTCCATCTCTCAACTGCTTGTGTTCATTAGAGATGTGGATGAAGACACGAACTTAACACAAGAGAGTTATCTCCCCTACATAGTATGTATGACACTGTTACTGGAGATATATATTCAGTGAATTGAAAAAAAAAAAAACATTTGCTGATTGTAACTTGGATTGGACTAACCTCATTTGCCTAACTGTTGATGAAGGAAAGTTTTCTTTCAGTCATCAATTTTAAACCTATCTGATTTGGTGGGGGAGGGGAAACCCCACCATAACTTATTTGCTTTTTTAAAATATATTGGCCTTTTGCACCAAATTTAATGTCTTAACTTTTTATCTTTTCCACTTTGTCTTTGTTTCATAATTTTCAATTTTTTTTTATTCTGATTGATATTAACAAGTGTTTGGCGCAGTATAACTTACTTCGGCTCTTGCGCTATTAAACTTCATAGTCACTCACTGATGGAGGAAAGAGCATCAGTGGCATGAAGAAAGGCTTTGTTGGATAAGTGAAGCCGATGTGTAATGAGAAATACATTCCACATCAATGTTCCTGCTCTGTATTATTCACCAGGTAGCTTTGTGTGCTAAGTATGTGTATATAAGCAGTGTACTGAATCCTGTGTTGAAGATGGTGAATTTAATAAGGTCACACGGGCTCAATGATAGATAGTTCAAAGACATGTTGAAAGAGCAGACACAGAATCACAAAATTTACAATTTTACACAGCAGTAAAATGGCTAGGTTGTGAGAAAGTTATGAGTAGTGTATTTCAATTAAGATAGGAAATATGTGACTTCTTGGAAAGTAAAGGCAAGCCACAGCCATAACTATCTGTTGAAGAGTGGGTATAGAAATTGACCTTTGCTGCAGACATAATGTAAATTTTCTGAACCTAAAACTACAGGGAGAGATAAGTCTAATTTCTGATCTTTTCACCCATCTAAAGGCCTTCAGGTCTAAACTTGTCTTGTTTTTGGAACAAGTACAGGGCAACAACTTGATGCACTTTCAGCAGTTCAAGGTCTTCATGGCTGAAGAAAAAGCTAAGTTCCTCACGTCATTTGCATGCGAGATCATCGAAGACTTCAGCTGCAGTTTCAGAAGCGTTTTTCTGACTTGAATACAAAGGCAGAAGAAATGAGACTATTTCAAAACTCATTTGAAACAGATATTGTCAGTTTCCCAAATGAAATCCAGCTGGAAGTCATTGAGTTGCAACAAATTACCTCCTTAGGGACAAGTTCAAAGAAGGACTGGTGGGTTTTTACCAGTTTTTGCAAAAGGAAGACTTTCCTAATGTCAAACCTTTTGCATCAAAGTACCCTTTAATAATTGGAGTAACATATGGACTACATGTGTGAACAAACATTTTCAAGAATTAAATACGTGAAGAACAATTTCAGAACAAACTTGTCTGATGATAGATTCAGGTTGCTGTTGATGTTAAGGACAGTAAATCTAAATCGAGAAATGTCTGCTATTTTGGCATCCAGAAAACAATTTCACCATTCCCACTTATACAGGTGTGCAAATGTAGTGTATCATTGGTGTTATTAAACATATTAACTGAATAAAATATTAAATAAATAATTAAAAACAACATCTGTGTTTTGATTTTTTTTTATTTGGACCTTAAGCGTGTAATCAGCTCCCAAACTGCTGTTTGATAATTTATGCGGCCTTCGGGCTGAAACGATTGGAGGTACCTGGTATAGCTTAAAGGTCTCTACGTAACGCAACAAGCTAAAACTGATCGAAGTCCCAAGCCCTCCTATTTAGCTTGGTGTGGAAATTTGGACATGTAGTCCTTGTCCCTTGACCAAGGCTCAAAATTACGAGGTTATACAGATATACTTTTGACATATCATTTTTGTGTTTGATATTTTTCTTGTCTCGATTAATGAATTTGTAGCGTATATATATAATTTTATAAATATCAATGGCATCGACAAACTGATTTTAACATTTTTTAACCAGCTTTTCAAACATTTTTGTAATTAATCAAAAAATTTGAATAAAATAATTTCTGAAAAATTTATGAATATATGAAACATATTTAGATCAAAAAGGCCTATTTATAACAACACAATATATTTTACTTTACTAAAATATCTACATTTTTTTAAAAAAAAAAAAAAATACCAGCTACTTTTTTCTGAAATGTGAATTTTAGCAGCAGCAATTAAATATTTATCGAAAACCAGTCACAGGGACACTTTATTTTGTCTGGTTTTTAAATGTCATGATTTTTTAAAAATTAAAATTTTCGTATTACTTTGTGTAAAGAATACATTTGATATTTTACTGAAAGATAATAAGAGGGGAATAAAATGAAAGAAATAGAGAGTTAGATATGTTTTTATAGTAATAATGAATTATTCGAAGAATTATTAGAATTCTTAAAAATTTATTTAACCTCTTTTTTTTTGCAGAAAATTCACCTCTTTTCAGACCATCACTACCTTAAATTTGAATATTAGCAAGCCAAATCTTTTTAATTTTCTTTGCTCTTCTCAATCGTTATAATTTGGAATGCGATTGTTTGTAGTAATGAGTAGTTTATTTTTAGATTTCATGGGGACGCATGGTTCTAGATTAACTCTTTTTCTAAATTCAAGGCCAAAAAAAAAAAAAAAAAAAAATGCTTGTGTGATTGTTTAGTAACCTCTGACGGTTATGAAGGATCCCAGCTCGTCATTCGAATAGCGCATGATACTGGGCAATGACGAGTTCAGCTCATCTAGATCTTTTCGATTCAAATAGTTGCAGCCGAACCTTACTCTTAGAGCGAAACCTTTCCCCTCTGAGCGCTGATGAGCTGAGTTCATCCGCGTATGTTATCTTGCTTTGTTTGTGTTTCAAACTATACCTTCTGACAAAATTTAATTAGTCTGAAAACATACTGATGAGCGTCAGGATAACGCGAAATTGTTTGCATAATGGGAGGAAATGTTACCGGCCTTGTTGTTAACCCTGTTAAATTTTTCTTGTGTAATTTGGCGGGAATTTGTTAATGGAATGGCTCAAAAGCGAAAGCTAGATGATTTTGATGATAAATGAGTTTTATCGTGATATATATTTGATGAACAACGCCATGTTTTTAAGTGCATCACGCGCAAAAAGAGTTTTCGGTAAATATAACAATGAAATGTTTCAGAAAGTTTAAAACTAATTATAATTATTTAGATACTTTAACTTAATAATTTTACAAACTAATGTTTATAATTTTTTTTATTATTTAATGATTTGTTCAAAAGTACCAGTTACAATTGTTGTATATATTATATTAATATACCACAGATAATTCCTTGAAGACTTTCTTTCAAAAGCGATTGAGGTATCTGTATCACGGTCAAAAAAGGATGACAGAAGCAACTGGGGGTTGAAACGGGTGCCCCTTTGGGCGACCGTTTGATCGTAACTCTGCGCTTAATAAGGAAGCGAAAACTATTGATTCACTTAACGATATCAAAGATGGCCGCGGTAGCCTAGTGGTTATGGCACCGAACTCGTGGCCGGTGGTTTCTATCGAGCGTAGGTTCAAGCCTGGAGGCCACTAAAGACCCACCGTGTAGCCGGGGCTGATGCACGTTAAATCTGTCGTGGTGCAAAGTTCTCCTGTTGGCTTAGTGTGGAAGCTAGGAGAGAGAAGTTCCATCCTCGTCACTTTACCATGGTTCAAAATTACGAGGTCCGTCGCCAATAGCCATCGTGTAGCTTCTAGTACGACGTTAATAAAACCAACCAACCTAACAATCAAAGGGTCACATTGAGAGGCAACAAGAGGGCTATTGACACGGACCTCGTAAAGTTGAACCTCTGCTTTGGACAAGGACGACATCTGAGTTGGTACCTCCCCCTTCATATTTACACACGACGCCAACGGAAGGACTTGGGACCTTGATCAGATTTAATGTTTATCAGCCCAACAACACTGAGGGTGTTAAGTCGCATCAGGACTGGACGATAACAACACCGGCAGCGAATCCACGACTCGTAGTGAGGTATATACGAATACCTAGCCTTACAGGCTTTAAACTCTTTATCAGGGTAATTTGAAGCAGAACAGGTTCCTAGTATTCAGAGTCATAGAAGTGGTGAGCGAGAAAATGTCTGGTTTCCTAATGGCTGTTGCGTGAGGGTCGGAGAGAAGCTTGCTTCTGATTGGTTGGAGGCGTGGCTAGATTTTGTATGATGGTGCTTGTGGGAAAGATCTTGCTTCTAAGTTTAAAAGAATTTAAACTTAAAATTATGGAATTGAAGCTGCGATACCTTGCATGAAGATATTTAATTTATCAACGGAATTTTCAGTGCTTTTCATTTTCTTACATGCTTCTAGAAGGGTGGGAAATGCTCGGAAAAGATCTTGAATTTTTTTACGGCGTCTAGGAAAGTAAAATTATCAGAATTTTTGTTTACTTGGAATTCGATATTTTTAATAGGATTTTCTTGATTAACTGTTCCTTTTTCTGAATTGCAGACATCTGCGTAAGTTTTGTCTTCTCTGATTGGCTTGGAGATGAAGTTCTTGTTCTTCCTTGTACTTAGAGTAGGAGTTCCTTTTTTAGGTTTTGGGAAGCTAGGGCATCCTTCCCAGGATGCAATGTGACCGGTTTTCTTACAATTAATACAGATGGGGTTCGGTATTTTTTCTTTGATAGTACAATTCCTCGTTATGTGGTTTTCACCACATTTGAGACATCTCGGCGTAGATTTGCAATTGTTTGATGAGTGATGAAAGAAATTGCATCTGTAACATTGCGTAGCATTCTTTATCCTATCGTAAGTTACGACTTCAACTGTCATAAACATACATCGTGTGACATTGAGAATTTCTGCGAATCATTCTTTTCTTGTAACTTCTATCATGAAAATTGGCAGGGGTCTTTTGTTTTGAATTGCCGGAGTTGTGCTACTTTTTCAATAGAAAAGCCTTTTCCTTCTAAGTCGGTTTTTATTTCGTCAATATCTGTTGATGCAGGTAATCCTTTCAAAATTAGTTTGATAGGTTTTTTGGAAGGTGGGTTGGTTATATAGAAGTCTATTTTTTCTTCTTTAAGGTATGGGGTGATAATTCTGTGAGTATCGCTACTGTTAGTTAGTAATTTGATGAAGTCGCGCGTTAGCACTGCTTCAGTATCTGGTGCAATTTTATTGATTTCTTGCAGGGTTAAATTGTAATTTTGGGTTATTTTCATCATGACTGGAGGTATTTGATCAACCTTTTCTTGGGGGAGGGTGGGTGCGGGAGTTTCTTCCACTTGATTGGTTAGAGCTTCAAACTGATTTGTAATAGGAATTTGAAAATTTTCCTTCTCTTTTCTTGGATGTTTTGATGTTTTGGTAGGGGATCTGAAGTCATCCTTTTCAGATGCTTTCGTTTTTGTTCCCGTGGTTCCTCTTTCTGTGATCTGAGCAATATGCAATTCTTTACACTCTTCATATATTTCTTCACTTGACTTGTGAGTTTCACATTGTTTTGGACAGTTTGATTGTTTCAAATCCTCGGTTAACTCCATTTTTAAGATTAGGTACTTGTGTGCGGTGTTTGTCATTTCATCTCTTTCCGTCATATTATCTCTTCTTACTGGGATCTTAGATTTTCCATCCATGATTTCCATGTACTGGGTGATGGTTTCTTTGAGCTTTTCTTCTAATCGGGTCCGAATAAAACATGCCTCTTCGTTCTTATCCTGTTCAGTAGTATCCATATTATCGTACTCATCTTCATCCGTAACAATCTCTAACTCGGTGGGATCCGTGATAGCTATTGGTTAGGTAATCTTCTTCTTCTTAGCAGTTAGCTTAGCTCTGGCCATTCTAGTGCCCAGCAGAGCTCTGACCACTAGACTACCGAGACAAAAAAAATTATTAAAAGGAACGATAAAAGAAAATCCAGTAAATTTCGATACGAAACTCATACAAACCTACGGAGTTTGGGGGAGATTGTACTAAAAGCGGAAAAGGAGTAGTATAAAACAACTGCAGCGAAAAATTGTAAATTTTGCAGATGAAATTGTCCGTAGAAAATTGAAAAATTATTCAACATTTAAGTGTAGATAAAATGGGATACTTATTACGTGAAAAAAAAATTAACATTTAATGTAGATTAACAAAAACACAATTTCCCTTTTATTATTATTACATGACTACTGCATCATAATTTTTCCATAGAAATATTTTTTCTTGAATTCCAAGTAATTTCAATTGAAAAAGTATTTAAGATTTCCAGTTCATTGGAGATCAAATAAATAAAATATCTCATAAATTTATTAAAATATTGTACTCTCATAGTTTCAGTTTCAATGCATTTACAATTCGACGCTCATTTGTTCAGTTTAACTTAAGACTTTTGAAACATTTTTTTACCGAAATTTATATTTCTAAACATACCATGTTTTTGGTTAATATTACAAACATATTGAAAAATTAATATTCCAGAAAATTTGATGTTCAAATTTTATCCAATTCTTAATTTGATAAAATTCCATGGATTAGATAATTCCTCTTAGAATTGAAATTGTGCAGTTTTCAAGCTATTACTCAAGAAAAAAAATATAATATTTTCTTGTATATTTACAAGACTCGACGAATCGATAATGTCCACGTTTTTATCACTATTGATGTCAACAACAATCAAATGGTTAGCGAACGCCAGTCATTACGACACTTTGCTCAATCTCATTATATATATATATACATGAACTTTGTGAAAAAGTTAACCAAGCACATTAAAATGTGTATTGGTTACACACAAGATATAACATGAAATAGAAAAGGAAGAAGAGGGAAGAAATAGGATGTATGAGATATATACAGGAAGATATTTTTTCTGGGTTTTTTTTTTTTTTTTTTTACTTCACATTAGCCTCCGTAAATAGTTCTACCTTCCAACATTATGTTGGGTAGATCTCGAGTATTTGAGGTTAGTAAGTATCATTTTTTAACTTTTTTAATAATTGTAAATAGATTACATTAGTACCATTTTTTCAATTTTCTTAAAATTTAATTTTACAGTTAAATTAATTTTGAAAATTTTAATGATTTGAATTATTAAGAAGAGTTTAAAGAAATAAGGAAAGATGGATAGCAAAGTTTACATGTAGACTATTTAATTATACCCACGCTTTGACATAAACTCGACACGATTTATGGCGGGAGGAATTGCTCTTGAGAATTAAGTGGTTGAATAGGTGGGGGAGCAGTGAGTGAGGGGGGTTTGATTATAGGTGGGTTAGGATAAATCGAAAGTGCTTTAGTTGGAATGCTTATGGTTAATGGGGAATGAGATGGAAGTATTTATTGCACGTTTGTTATGGTAATGGATGGGTTCCGCTATTATGTGCAAATAAAACCTGGGCTCTAATTAGTGGATTAGTATGAATAATAAGTTTGAAAAGGAAGCGTCTGGATAGATTGTTGGCGTGGCTATTAATTCGAAGGATTTTAATTTCTTTGTGTATGACAGAATTTGTGACAGACCAAGGAGATATGGTTATTGTTCTTAGTAATTTATTTTGCAGCATTTTAGATTATTTCAATGTGTTTAGAAGCCATTGGCTCCACACAGAAGAAGCGTATAATAGGATTGGTCTGGATATATTTTTTTTGTAGTGTAAAATTTTATTGGGTAGGGGGAGTTAAGAGTGTTTACCTATTAGTGGGATGCAGTTATGTATTTTTGACCAGTTTTTATCAATGATGAATTGTATGTGTTTTCTAAAAGTTAATTTGGAACCCATGATAACCCTGAGATATTTGACCTCGGTGTCCCATAAAATATTGGATTTAAAGAAATTTAATTGGGTGTCGGGAGTTGAAACACGTCATTTTCTAAAAATAATAGCTTTGGTTTTGTTAGTGCTTGAAGCAATACGCCAAAGGATCATCCATTTTTGAATTTTTTTTAATGCGATTGTAATTTTTTTTGTTGACTCCTGTGGGTGTTTTATCTTGAGGGAGGATTGATGCATCGTCAGACAAAGGTTATTGTAGGGATTCTGAGGGAAGTCATTTGTGTACAAAGAATATATAAGGGTAGAACTGATGGACATTTGAAGAGTTCCGGCCTGAATATTGCAAATTACTAGTTGTTCATTCTCAAGTCAAACTTGAAAGGTTCTAATTTTGAGGTATTTATTGACTATGAAAATTAAATAGAGCACAACCCCTCTATTAAGTTTAACGAATAATCCTTCTATTAAGAAATAGAGAGAAAGTTAAGTTTAATGAGTTTGTAAATTAAACTGTCATGACAGAGGCAGTCGAATGCTTTTTGAAATTCAGAAAAATACCCCAGAGATTTGTTTACAATTGAAACCTTCAGTTATGGTAATTGTTGCGAAACGCAGTGAAATAACTGCATCTGCGCGGCTGTGCTGTGACGCCAGCCTGCGAGCTGATTCTCATTCACGAATGTAAAAATAGAACGATTTGTGCACTCGGCGATAGCTGAGCGTTTACTTGTGTGTGTCTCTGTGTTGTGCCGTCCTTTATGAATAAAGTGTATGTTTGATGAAACCTCTTTGGATTTATTTACATCCAGGTACCCAAGCATTGGGTAGATGCAGCCCAATTGATTTTACTTTCGAATTCTAAGGTTCGTTTTAGAACAGTAATCGTAATCTGAAGAAGTCGATGAACGGTTCTATGGTGGGATCTAGATATAATGTATTATTATGTATAATGTAATTGAGTAGACTATTTAGGAGGACTCGTTCGAAATTTTTAGAAACTGAACTAAAAAGACTAATTCGGTGGTAATTAGAGTGGACCGTACGGTTTGGGGAAGAGGATAATAGTAGCGCGTTTCCGTTTTTGTGGAAAATGAGCATATGTGAGGCATTTATTGAAAATTTTAGTTAAATGGCTGAGAGCATTAGAGGGAGGGGGGAATTTGAATGCTTGGTTGTGAATATCGTTCTCTCCGGAAGCTCTTCGCTTCTTTAATTTTTTGATGATATTAGCTATTTCAAGAGGGGAAGTGAGTGTGGGATTAAAATTAATATTGTTATGAGTACCTTAGTAGTTTTAGACTATTTCTTCTGTGGATTCAATATGTTTGTCATTATATGGAAAGGAATTCTCTTGAAAAGAGGATTCAAGATTATGTCACCATATGGGGGCAGTGGTGTTGCTAAAACCTTCCTGCTCCCATAACATCCAATCAGAAGGTGTAGGCTATACAAATAAATAAACAACTACGAAAGACTAAAAACAACAAGAACTAACAATTTATTTAAAACTTAACGAGAACAACTTTTAACATTTCAACTATGAAACTCGACCTTCACAGGTCTGCAATCTGCGAAGCAAGTGTGTCTACAAAAGATCGCTTCCTCCTTTTCTTTAAATCGGCTTGCAGTTCCGCAGACAAAAATGACGTCACAAGATGACGTAGGCAGCCGCCACATGACTCCCCCTCCATTCTCACGAAGGGAGACGAAACCTTACCCTCCTGCCGGATCTTGTTGGATATGCTGCCGGATCTTGTTGGATGTTGGATTCCTGCTCCACTGGCTCCTCAGATGTTCCTATGCCCTTATCACAAGTCAACCTCTGAGGCGTGCCGAATCGAGAAACCCAGCAAACCAAAATGTTCTAAAAAGTCCGCACCGATAATAGGCTTAGTAACCTCAGCGACAATGAAAGGCTATTGAAAATTAAGTCTTAAACCTAAATCAAGTGTCAGTAACTTAGAACCAAAAGTTGTGATTTTAGATCCATTAGCTGCGTATAAAAAGAAATCAGTTTTCCCATTACTTTTAGTTACATACGCTTTAGGATAACAGGAAACATCACTACCAGTATTAACAAGAAAACCGGTATGGTTGTTTACATCATTAACAAAAAGCCTGCGACTTTCACCTCTTAAAACAGAAGTCTTCGCTACTCCTGTGAGAGATTCGAGTTTCTTTTTAAATGCACATGGAAGTATGCAACGTTTTGCCTTTTCCCGATACCTAAAATGGTACCAGCACAGCCAACCTTCCCGTTTCTTAGCACTAGCTCTAGATACCGATGTACTTAGTCTACGTTGTGGTTTCGGGGATGCATGTCTAGAACCCGACCTAACCAATCTCGAGAGTTCATCTAACTGTTGTTGCATCTTAAATAATTGCTCATCTCCACGACTAACGTGATCAGTACTCGACTTACCATCAGAAACGGAGTTTATACTGCCCTGTGAAAATTCAATGATTATGTCAGCCATTTCCGCCAACTTATTTAGGTCCTCTGAACTAACAGCTAGAACGGCTTGAACTTGCGGTGGTAAACGCCTTATCCAGATGTTTTTAAGAAAAGATTCGTCTACATGGTTTTCACTCAATTCTCGCATTTGTCTAAGCAATAAAGACGGGGATCTATCACCTAATTCCAAATCCTCAATTAGAGTTTTAACTTTCCGGTTTTGCGATACTTCAAACTGCTCTAGTAAACGGTTTTTGCGAGCCGTATATGGACACGGGGGTGGTTCGCACACTATATCCGTAGCATGTGAAAGAGTTTCAGGGTCCAATGAAGCAACTAGATGGTCTAATTTGGTTTGCTCAACCGTAATGCCAGCTAACCTAAAACTAGCTTCAAGCTGCATAAAAAATAGCTTTACATTACGGGGCCAAAAACTAGGGACCTTAACAGTTACTTTTTCACAACCATTATTTGAACCTACAGCTCCTTCACTTTTAGTATCTTTACCTTCAAGCGACATCTCTATCTGAGCGAGTGGGGTAATGAGTGAATGATCGTGAAGTTTATTGGCGCAAGAGGAGTGAGTGAAAATGTAAAGCGCACTAGCGCAAGAGCCAGATGTAGCTAAATCGACATCTCAAAGCGGCAGTAAAAAAATAAAAATTTTACCGACCAAATTCCTGCCTCAGAGGTTCGAACCATAGATAGGGATGTTACCAATTCACAGGTCTCAGAGAGTTTCCGTCGGTTAGCATATCTTTACAGCTTGCTTCCTAGTTAAGTTCCTCAGCGTCCAATTAGCCTTTCCGGGAGTATTCGATATTTGTTCCTTGACCGGGTCACCAGCTTATGGGGGCAGTGGTGTTGCTAAAACCTTCCTGCTCCCATAACATCCAATCAGAAGGTGTAGGCTAGATAAATAAATAACTACGAAAGACTAAAAACAACAAGAACTAACAATTTATTTAAAACTTAACGAGAACAACTTCTAACATTTCAACTATGAAACTCGACCTTCACAGGTTTGCAATCTGCGAAGCAAGTGGGCGAATACATGCTTAAAGAGTACCAACCAACTTTGGATAAGAAGGCTTTTTCTCAGTATGAAGTGTTGATGTGTGTAGTAGTGGAATTGAGTAGGTGTTTTCAGTTTTTAAACTGGTATAATGTGAATGATGAGTGGCTTACAGTTTGGATGCATCGGGATTAGGAGCGGGAGAGTAGATCTCCGTTTGTAGGGTATTCGGCATTCCGTGTGGTGTGAGAGGGGCGAGAGCGGGAGTGCAGGCTCTCGTCCAATCGTAAGGTGGTTGCTCGTTCCTGAGGTAGTGGAGGGGTGAGAGCGGGAGTGCTGGCATCTCACCCAATCAGGTCGGAGTGTGTCCAGTCGTGAAGTAGAGGGAGGGTGGGCGCGGGTGTGCAGGCAGCCCACCAATGAGAGAGTAGAGGGAAAGAGTAGGATAGTGAGAGAAAAATTGAAGTGATGGAAAGTTTTTAGAAGGTTGGAGAGGGTGGAGGGGGAGAAAAAGAAGGCCTCCTATTGGCTAGTAAGTTAAAAGTAGGACTTCGAAGAAATGTTAGTAGGTGATTGTTTGGTCAGGCTGGGACGGAAAGTACGTCCCAGTTCTGCCGTCGAAAGTGAGTGCAGGTGCCGGTGGCTTCCTTGCTTCTACGGTGCGCTCGCATCTCGCTAACTTGACGCTGTTTGGTGCGGGTATGGGTATCTTCCGCTCATTTGGAAGAAGACGGCTTGTTCTGCAATCGTAGGGTTGGGGTGGTTTTCGATTTTCTCGTAAAATTTCTTGGCTTGTTTTTTAAATTCTTCTGCTATTGTGGTAATTTTCAGTTCCTTGTGGAGTAATCTGAGTGGGATGTATCTTGGTGCCTTGGCTATTGTTCGGAGTGCATTATTTTGTAATATTTGGAGCTTTTGAAGTTGAGTGTTGTTGATCGTTCCCCAGATGGGGCATGCATACAGCAAGCTGGGTCTGAGGATCTGTTTATAGATTAGGAGTTTGTTTTCCAGCGTGAGGGTGGATTTGTAACCTATTAGGTTTGTGAGCGTGAAATATTTCTTCAGTAGGCCTTGACGGTTTCCTGAGTGTGTTTTCGGTAGTTGAGTTGGCGGTCAAGGATATATTTGGTTTGGTTGATCCATTTTCCGGCTTTTTTGGTTGATCCATTTTGGCTCCGAGATATTTGGTTTGGTTGATCCATTCGATCGGTTCGCCGAAAAGCTGGATAGGTGTTGCATTTTTTATTTTCTTCTTAGAGAAGAATATTGCATGGGATTTACTTTGGTTTATTTTTATCTTCCACTTTGCGAGCCATCTCTCGTAGGTGGTGATACATTTTTGAAGCTGGTTCCGTATATCATTTGATTTCTTTCGCTGGCACAAGATGGCGGCATCGTCAGCGAAAAGGCAGATGGTAATATTGTTCATGCATGGCATATCTTTTGTGAAAATATTGAACAAGGCCGGAGAGAGATTACTTCCTTGCGCTGTTCCTGCTCTGATTTTTCTTGTGGTTGATGTTGCATAATCTAGTGAAATTTGAAAGGATCTGTTAGTGATGAAATTATTGATGAGGTGGGTGAGGTAATCCGGGAATCCAAGTTGAATGAATTTGTAGATAAGGCCTTCGTGCCAGACTTTGTCGAAGGCCTTACTCACGTCTAGGAAGAGGGCTCCTGTTATTTGTCTTGTATTGTAACCTTTAGTTATCATATTAGTGGTTCTGAGCAGTTGGTGCGCTGTGGAGGTCTCTCTCCGGAATCCGTGCTGAAAATCTGGAATGATATTGTGGGTAGTGCAATGATCTTCAAGTCTCTTGAGGATTATTTTTTCAAAAATTTTTCCTAGAGAACTGAGGAGGCTTATAGGTCTGTAGTTTTCTGGAATTTGCAAGTCCTTTTCAGGTTTTGGCAGGATTTTGATGTTAGCGTGTTTCCAGGAATTTGGAAAATAGTGAAGTTGCAGGCTTTTGTTAAAAATTTTTGTAATATATGTTATTGCTTTAAGCGGGAGAGATTTAAGAGCAATATTTTTGATGGTGTCGATTCCTGGGGCTTTCTTGTTGTTTAATTTTTCTATGATGTCTTGTATTTCTCTTGGGCTGGTGAGGGGGGCTGTTTCCGGTTTCTTGCTAAGGTATTCCTCCACAGTTCTCAGGACTTGTTCTGTGTGTGTTTGGTTGTTGGGTTCTGTATTTAATGTGAATTGCTCTTCGAACGAGTTGGCTATGAGGTCTGCCTTTTCGCTGGATTTGTAAATTAAAGATCCGTCGGGTTTCCGCAAAGGTGGGATGACGACCTTTTTTCTTTTTCCTTGATTTAGGATTTCATATAAAGATAGATCTTCCGGATTAGCATCTTTGAGGATGTTGTTCCAGATGTCATTGTGGTGGGCTTGTAATTCTTTCTTGACTTCTTTATTTAATTTGTTTAAGGTTCTTTTGTAGCTTTTGTCTTTGTTTTCTTGCCATCTTTTTCTGATTAAATTTTTGAGTTTTATTTTCTTGTGGAGGTCCGGTGGTATTGTGTAGGGTTTTCGGTCTATGACTTTCGTTTTGCTGGATGTGTTGATTGCGTCTCGATATTTGGCATTGAAATTTTCGATTGCTTCATTAATATCATCTATTGTCTTTATTTGGGGGTTTCCGGGAAGGAGATCATTTAGGTGGGTTTGGAAAGATTTCCAGTTTGTGATTTTAATGGAATTGAGGATCTGGCTAGCGAGATTGTCGACTTCTATTTCAAAAAAGACTGGGTTGTGGTCACTTGATAAGGCTGGTATGGATTCTGAGGTTATTGAGTAGAGTCCTTTAGAGACGCAAATGTCTATGATTGAATTGTTGGGCCGGTGAGTTTGCCTGGTTGCTTGCTCCGGTGCATTGATTTGCAGGTTGTGCTGGGTGGCATAACGGTAGAGTACTCTGCCGGGAGTGTTACTTCCAAGCGGGTTCCATATCGTATGTTTTGCGTTTAGGTCTCCAATGGCTAGGCAGTTTCTTCTGTTGGAGAATAAATTTTGTAGGTCAGAGGGTAGCATAATGTTTCTTGGTGGTTTGTAGATAGAGGCTATTGTTATGGATGCTTTGTATCTCCTTTCTATAGTTATGGCAGTTCCTTCCAGGTTATTTAATGTGAGTGGTGTGGCGTGGTGTGGAATTGTGCTTCTGATGAGCACCGCTGTTCCTCCTCCGGCGTTATTTGTTCTTTCCGTCCTATGGGTAGTGTAGTTGGGGATGTTTAACGGGTTTGATGGCTTGAGTCTGGTTTCCTGAAGAACAATGACATCTGGGTTGTGGGTGCTTATGAAATTTTTGAATTCGAGGATTTTCGGTCTAATTGAATTACAATTCCAGGATAAGATCTTCAGTGTTTTTTGTCTATTATCCATAATTATTGAGTTAGTCTTCGTCTATAAATTTGAAGAGGGCGGCCATGCGCCCCGCCTTCGTAGGTATATTTTGGGCAATGTTGACGAATTCCATCATTTCTTTGTGTAGCTCCCGACATTTGGGATGCTTCAGAATTGTGAAGGGATCTGTTACTATGTTCTCTTCTTGTGTTGTTTTCTTCGGTTTGGGTTGTGTGGGTAATGGTGGGAAGTCTTCAGTTGAGAGTTCTTGTGCTTGTTGTGGTTCCACACGTGGAGCGCGTGCTGCGGCGCGGAGTCTCCATCGGTTCACGGGTGGTGATGCGTCTTTTGGCTTTGGAGGGTGGTTTATCGGGTTCCTGGGACAGGCCAGATAATTAGCTGGATGTTCACCGTCGCATAGGCAACATTTGGGTGGAGTTCCGGCAGCTTTGGTGCACTCTCGCGTCAGGTGAATTCCTGCGCATTTTACACATTTTGGCTCCCTTGTACAATATTTGGAGGAATGGTAGAAGCCTTGGCAGCGAAAACACTGTGCTGGCCCATACTTCTTCCTTAATGCCTCTACTTTAACTTCCATATACCCGAGTTGGGTTATGTTGAATATTTTTTGATTTTCTGGATTTTTGTTGAGGGTCACTAGAAATAGGGGCATTGGCAGCCCTGTCATCTTGTTTGTCATGATATGAACCTCTTCGGCTGTTATGCTTCTTTCTAACAGCTCCTCTGCTATTTCTGTGGGTGGCATGTCAATAGGCATTCCGCGTATGACTGCTTTGATCTTTTTTTCTTCAGGCAACATGTAAGTGTGGGCCTGGAGTTTTTGTTCGTCGATATAGTGCCTAATTTTATGGTATGCATGGGCTGTCTGGGGGTAGATGCGTAAACTGGTTCCAGTTAATTTCGCCGTTAATTTGGTTTTTGTTACTGCTTGTAGTGTTTTCAATAACGTTGTTCCGTTCTTGATACTGTCGATGGTAATTGATGGCGCCATCTGTCGCCTTGGAATCGGGTTAGCTGTGTTTGCCGAACGCTGAATGCGTCGTGGCGTAGGAGGTGGAGAAGGCATTGGAGTAACGGTGGCTGTGTCCATTTCCGCTTGCTCATTGGTTTCTTGGATGGTGAGGTGGCTGAATCGATTTTTGTAGGAATCGTCATCCGTGCGCGCCTTTTTTGCCGCTTGGGTATCGGTTGACTTCCGTGATCTGTTTTTTGATTTCACAACAGTGAATGGAGTTTCCAATTCGTGTGTGAGGCCCCATTGATTCGCGTCTTGGTTCATGGCTTTTTGGAGTCGTTCTATCTCCTTTTGATTGAATTGGAGGCTGCGTCGACGTGCTTCAATTAGCAGATCGCTCAAATTCATAGTGCGCTCTTTAGTTTCCTCGGTTTGGTGAGGGTTAGCGAGCGTATCGGAAAGATCGGATTCAATGTAATAGATGATCTGGCGAAGTCCATCATGGGTGGCCGCTTTTTCTAATGCTTGGACTATTTCCTCTATGGGGAGGCTTTCAGGTGGTGATTTTGGGTTCATCATATCGTGTTCTGGAGCGGACTCCATTGCTGTCAGAATCTGACAATAGCGATTTAAAAAGAACCTGCTATGTCAGTTCGAAATTTGAAAAATAACTGTTCGCTCAAGTTCTCTGATACTATCTTTACAGAAAGAAATCGTTTCAGTGAATAATATTAAATAATGTTTTGAATATTAAGGTATTGGAATTTCCTTTGATATTACGTTCATTTAAAATATTGTTCACACTAGATATATAATACATGGGATCAAAACTCGCTTTATTTGTATTCATCATTTGACAACAGTCAACTACGATTCGGTTGAAATGTGTTTAAACCTTATTCCTACATAAATCTACCTAAATTTTATGCATCCAGGTGATTTTAAGCGATAGAGAAAGTCCAAATATATCTCGACATTGAAACAAAAATTAAAACTATCAACAAATTTACAATGATTATCGATATATTATATGATGCTTTAACACTTTTATTATAGTAGCCTCAAGTTAAAATATTTTTAATTTCTTTCTGTAAAACTTTGGATATTAAAAGAAAAAAATTTGAAGTAAATATTTATAATTAAACTGTCTGGTATTAATATTTATATTTTGTTTTATATTTAAATGACTCCATTAGTATATTAAAATTAACTATACTTGAATTTCGTGTAGCAATTAACTTTCAGATTTCAAAAATCAAACCAATAATCATTCATTCTCAAAATTTATTATACTTTAAATTTGTGATGTTGGGTTATTCATGAATTTTTCTCTCTACTGTCCTCAAGAACGTTTTGGTAATTTGAATTGCATGAAATAACTTCTTTCCATCCAAAATGGAGCATGATTAATAAAATTAAATGTGTGAATCAGAGTTAAAGATAGCAGTATATTTATGTGAAAAATAGAATTGAAAGAAAAAAGGAGGGAGATGGAGGATTGCGACAAGTTGATAGATATTTTTAAATTGAATTGTACTTAATCGATTGGATTGGAATTATCTTGAAGTGTCACCTAATAGACTAATAAGTGTCAAACCAGTTACAAACAAGACTTTATTAGAGTACAAACTGGGATTAATTCTGGTAAGAAGGACGCGAGAGAGAGCGCCATCTTGTCTATTCTGTGTTTAGATAATAATCATGTGTCTCATTTATTGTATTTTGATAAATTATTGATTATTTAATTAGACTTTAAGATATCTGCAGAGTTAAATAAGGAAGGAAGTCCGTTACAAGTTAATGATTTCATTAAATCAGGATTTATGGATAATATCAAAGAGCTCTTTTTTTGAATATCTGAAATTTAAATTCAATCAAAAAAACTGAATTGTCAAGGTTAAGTAACAAAGTGAGCTTAGGAGAGTCATCAAACCAGTTTCAGGAGGTGGCTGAATGTTAATTAGCAAAAGGAGGTATCCCCTAAATACAAGTGATTATTTTTGTGATTTATTAGAATGATATATACAAGTGATTTATTAGAACGATATTTTAAAGTAGGTTAAATCAAATGTATTTTTCCTTTTAAGATACTTAAAGTATTACAATCGAACATAATCTTATGTCCGTTTAATAAGACCTCTACAAACCTAGTCTTATGATTAAATTTCTGCGACTCTGTCAGGATTGTTACAAATAGTAGTAAAATGAAGGAATACACATCTCACTCAAGTTATGGGTAAACTTAATTTTTCAGACGTGCGGCTTCCAAATTAGGGACAAACTTTGCTTATACATTATTCTCCGCAAGGGATCTAAGGAGACGTTTTTTGGTCCAAAGTTAATTTCTGCCGCGTTGAGGTCCAACTGCTATAGAAACGTGGCGTTGCTAAAACCTTCCTTCCCCATAACATCCAATCAGAAGGTGTAGGCTATACAAATAAATAAACAACTACGAAAGACTAAAAACAACAAGAACTAACAATTTATTTAAAACTTAACGAGAACAACTTTTAACATTTCAACTATGAAACTCGACCTTCACAGGTCTGCAATCTGCGAAGCAAGTGTGTCTACAAAAGATCGCTTCCTCCTTTTCTTTAAATCGGCTTGCAGTTCCGCAGACAAAAATGACGTCACAAGATGACGTAGCCAGCCGCCACAACCATTGATGTGCTATACTTTGTTCTACCCCAATCAAACAATCAATTAACAGATTCGCGCTTGTTAGAAGAGTAATGTGTGTGAGTACATCTTTGTAATATTTTCATTAAAAGATTTACAACTCTTTGAATTACTCATATACTAATATTTCGGATCATAGCTCTACTATTGTTTTCATTTTATGGTAGTTTTAAAGATTCAGAATTATGATTAAGCATAAAACAAATTATACTTTGTTTCGGCGATTGGAAATTAGGCGAAAAGTGGGGGTATATTAATGTGACCAATATTGTCCTTTTGTAGGTTCCGACTTTCCTCGAAATGGGCCCTACTTCCTGTCCTCCTTTTCGACATTTTTTTAATCTGTTAATCTCTGTGTCCAGAGATGCCGCTCAAATGTTGAATACCAAAAACTACTTTTCCATTTCGCCGGCGCAGGCAGATAAAGTCGCAAAAAAATGATACAACCGACGCCAAACGGTATATGTGTATACTATGTGTTATCGCCAATAAAGTCTAGTTGGCGAAATTTGCGCCGGCGAAATGGAAAAGTACCCAAAAAACTTTTAGGATATTCAAAAGTTAGAAGGCTCGCTCTAACACCTGCTATAGAGCATATTTTACAATTATTTGAACCTCTCCGTTCATTTTTTTCAGTTTAGAAAAATGTCCAAAATTTCTGGAATACTTTTTCAATTATGACTTATCGGGGATATATTAATGTATATTGTACTTAATCTGGCATCTATTTTCCACAAAACGATTCAAAAGATTGAAGGTGAACATATTTCAGCTGCGGAAGGTAGTCTTATTTTGAACGATTTTGTTCTTCAATATAAATTATGATTCGATGAAAAATTTATTCCTTTAATAATAAAAAGAAAATTGAAATTGTCAAACTTATAGGAATCAAATTCGGATGTAGCGGAAAAGTGCACCAAAGAAGTGCAGAATTTTTTTACCCAACATGTTTCCAATATTTCGAAGAATGGTCTGAACCAAATATCACTGGAAACAGCAGTTTTCAATGGAGTTTTTTGACTTCTTTGCAAGTAAATTGGATATATTAGATATTAAAAACTGTGTAAATGCCTGATATAAAAATCAATGACAAATGTCAATTTGAAGAAATTAGAAAATTGAATATATACTTAAATTGTGATACCATAAAATCTTGACTATAATATGCACTTTTATCACTCATTTTGGTCAGTAAAAGTGAGGGTGTATTATGTACTTGTGTAAAAATAAAAAGTTTTTTAAACATGGAACAAAAAACATGAAACAGTTGTAAGAGATTGTTGTAACATGCGTGCTGCGTAAATGTCCTTTTACACAAACAGGAACTTACAGTACATGTTGCTTATTACACTGGCACCAATAATTTATGACTTGGAGGCAACAACAATAGATTAGCTGTGCTCAAGTGAAAGTAATTAAGACCGATAATTTGACAGTATTGTTTGCTTTGTGTTAGAATTTAAGTTTTTTTTCTATTGAATTTGACATTTTCATTTCTTTTTATTAAAAATTTCAATTATGTTTATAAATACTTGTGTAATTTTTAAATAAAATATTGTAAAGTTATGGGTGCATATTATATTCGAATTTTAATTTTTTTGGAAAATATAGTGCCAAATCAAGCTTGCATATTATACACATGTGTGTATTATAGTCAAGATTTTATGGTAAATTAGAAATGGGAAAATCAACATGTTGAAATTGATAAAAGATGGGTGGAAATATTTAACCATTTCAAAAATAAATACATTCCATATGAAAATTTAGTAATTCTTGTTGAACTTCTCTTATTCATTGAGCTTCCCTGGAACTAATGCAGCAGTGTAATGATTGTTTTCTTCCATTGGTAATGATTTTTGGACAAGTAAGGAATTAAAATATATGTTGATACTCTAGCTGCAGCACATACCGTAAAATTCAATTCGAAGAATATTTATTGCTCTGAAATTTCCTATGTATTGTTAGAAAATGAAATATTATTGACAAAATATATTCAATCAATGGAAAAATGCTCTTTAAATTTAATAACTATAAGGGATGTAAGCATAATTAGCATATTTTTGTTTGAATTAATAAAATGTTTGATTTATTTACGCTGTACTTTTATCTTAAATTTTTTCATCTTCCTTTTCATTGTAAAAAAATTGGTCGCCTTACCAATAACCCTCGTGTTGCTCCTCAGTGAGATATTTAATAAACAACCACAATTCTTATATATAGACTACAACAAAATAATGGGATATGTGGAGTAAAAGGAAGTAAGCACATACACAAAATTTAGCTGCGATAAATGGTTTGTCATTGACACGCTTTCTAGCGAATTTTGACAAAGAAGTAAAAATTTAAATTTACAATTTTTACTGTTGTTTAATTGAAAAACTTGCGATTAATTGTTGTTTTTTTTTAAATTCTTATCAATATTCAATGTAACTTTAATCAAAGAACCAATATTTTTCAAGCACATATGTTTTTCAATTAAATAGAAGTGTATTGAGGAATAAAAAATTATGGATGATAATTCCTTTAAAGAAGTACGGCTTTTTTAAAATAAACACTGAACTATGGCTGATAATTTGCCACACAAAAAATCTGTGAGTTTACTCAAGACCTTTTTTAATACCTTAGTAAGTGTAAAATATACTTGGAATTTTTTTTAAAAATACTCTTACAAATTGATGTGTTTATTTCATCTGTTTTAAAACAACATTGCTCCATGCATTGACTTCTTTACATTTATCCACCATTGCTACCCTTCTGCTTAGTCCATGCTGGACCTGTTGTGCGAGTCTCCACTATTTGTTGTGGTGCTTTACAAAACGTTTTGTCAAAACATAAGTTGGTACTTTTCTATTTTTCCAGTGCAAATCTCGCCAAGCAGACTTTATTGGTGACAACACACAGTAAACACATATTCCGTTTAGCATCGGTTGTATCATTTTTGGCGATTTTATCAC
Source organism: Nephila pilipes (assembly GCA_019974015.1). Classification (NCBI taxonomy): domain Eukaryota; kingdom Metazoa; phylum Arthropoda; class Arachnida; order Araneae; family Nephilidae; genus Nephila; species Nephila pilipes. Next base: position 46,162 of record BMAW01000875.1, on the reverse strand, counting down.
TAGTGCCGGCAAAATGGAAATTTTTTTTTAAGACCACAAGGCTACACACATATGTTGTATATGTAATTTCTAGGTTTACATGGCTTAGGTGGAATCAAAATTTTAGTTTTCCATTAAAATTTTATTTTCATTGATATTAGTTTTTAATTCATGTATTTTGTAGTTATTTGAGCAAACCAAAAGAATTTTTTATTAAAATGATATTAATCCTTAGAATAAATTTTTATTTGTTGAATTTTTTTATTTAACCTGAAGTATGTTATATAAACACAGTGTCATCTTTAGTTATATTATTCATTGTTTTTTCTTAGAGTTTCATTTATTGTTGAATAAGTAGATAACTTTTTATGAAATCGCATTTTTTCCTGTTTTTGAATTTTCTATATTTAATCATCGAGTAAATTTAATCCATTGTTTTGTTTCTTAAAGGTGTCGTTCCCACTTCTTCTATTCTAACTTGTGGAATATGGCATCAAATCGCTATTTCATCAACAAATTGAATGATTCTGTGGGAGCATTTGTGGAAATTCCTAAAATAGACATCAAGAACCTTTGCATGCGCTATGTAGAGTACATCTTTAGTCAAAAATCCACTAAAGATCAAGTTGATGGTGGATTGTATGTGGGTTCGTCAGGAATTGGCTATATGTGCTATTATTTGTCCCAGCACCAGCAGTTTACCGAAAAAAAGCAGGAGTTCTTGGAGAAAAGCTTGTATTACATGAAACAGTCATTGGATGATGCAAACCTTCCCAGGAATAGAGATATGCTGTCAGCTTTTCTCCTTGGAGGTAGTGGTACTTATGCAGTTGCAGCAGCACTCATGAAGGCTCTTGGGAAAGAGAAAGAATCTGGGGTGTATTTGCAACAATATATTTCTTTTGGGGACATGTGTGTTGATCCTGATTACTTGGGCATTGGCTCAGATGAATTGCTAGTTGGGAGAGCAGGATATTTGTGCGGAGTTTTGTTCCTGCAGAAAATATTTGGATCTGAAGTAAGTTGAAAATATTATACTTGAATAAAAATTTTAATACTCATCAAAATATGTTGCTTTTTCTTATATATAGAATGTCAATGTAATTTGTATATTCCAAAGATATCTGTTTCTAAATGGACAAAAAATATGGAAAATATAGAGACAATAATAAATTACACTAAGCATACATTGTAAATATCAGTTATATGAAATTTAGTTTGTGTCTATAATTGAAAAAGTATGTAGTATGTAGAAGGCATTTTAGCTTTTCTTTATTATGTTAGTTTTAGAATATTATATGAATATATTTATATATGTATGAAAGTATGCCAAATAAAGATTTATAGTTGTAGAATATGATTTTTTTACATGATATAGGTGATAAAATGAATCCTTAACAAGCATAGCATGCTTGATTCTTTGATTGCTTTATCCAAATATGATTTAAAAAGAAAATGCGGAAATTAATCAATAACAGATCAATATATTTCATGAATTTAAAAATCCTAGAATTAAAGGGATTTCTTTTATTTATATGCATATAAATATGACTCCACTGAAATAAGAAAAGTTTCAGACAGTTAAAAATTCTCAATTTGCAATGCCTTTTATAAAATCTAAATAAACTCATGAATTTTTTGTTTTACTGTCACACATAGCAATTAACAATTTGATTGTGTGAAAATTAAAGTGAAAACACTAACACTTTAAAATTTGTTTGTTTATGTTATTTTTTTTTTAAATCTGAGTTATTCATTTTCTTTGATAGGTGGTACCAGAACAATTAATTGATACATTATGTACTGCTACAGTGCAGTCTGGAGTGAAGTATGCCAAAAGAAACCGGTCACCTTGTCCTCTCATGTATGCATATTATGAAGAAGAATATCTTGGTAAAATATTCTTAAATTTTCTGTGGAATATTTTGTTTCTTTCCAATAAATGTTTCCCTTTTAATAACAAACTATTTTGACAACATATGTTAAGTTAATAATTACATGTGTGTAATGCTGTTATTTTTGATTATTTGATACTTTTCCATTTCTCCAACACAGACGATAAAGTCACCAAAAATGATGCAACTGACACCAAACAGCATTGATTGTATTCAATGACGCATAGACATTTTTTCTGTGTGTTGTCATCTATAAAGCCTGCTTGACGAGATTTGCGCTGGTGAATGGAAAAATACCAAATATTTTTACTTGTATTAATAAGTTTATAAAACCTGCTTTTTTTTTTT
>BMAW01000875.1:32921-43930 GCA_019974015.1 Nephila pilipes | reverse complement strand
TTTTTTTTTTTTATGTAAGCGATATGTCTTACCTTCTGTTAATTGTCAAAATTTTCTTGATAATTAATGAATAAATTTTAAAGTAAGTTGATTGAATAGGAATTATATATACTAGACAATAGAAGGATTTTATTAAATTTATTTTTAAAAATCTTTTAACAGTTCTTGTATTTTTTGTATCATGTTTATTATGTCATTTTATAAATATTTATTGTTTTCAAAATTTTGTTGTTGTTTTTATTGTACGATTAATTTTATTGCTTTTTATTACATAAAAGTTATTTCTAAAGAACTTCGATTAATACCAGATTAATTTTGTAGTTTTTTTTACCTATATGCATAATCTTGCATTTTCAGTTAAATTGTTACTAATACTGAAATTTTGTGAATGTTACGTTCCCATAGTTTAAAAAGACGTGAGAACGGTGAGAGTTGCTGTTCATTGTCATCACATGACATGGTTTAGAAATGTGAAAAGTATCTTATTTAGAGTCCTTTTCTCACTCACTTGACCATGATTTAAATAATGTGATACTTTGCCAAAATCCACTATTTTGCTCTTTTATGTATCATTAATTTAACTATGTCAAATTTCCTTCCAGGTGGACCTCAGGGGCTTGCCTTCTGTAGGTAGGTCTGGGCATTATGACCCCAAAGCACTCTAATGATCTTTTTCTTTCCCATGGGATTTACTGTCTTTGGTAAACATGGGTGACACCTCTCCAGCAACCCTTCTACTTATTAGCCAGTTTTTATCTTTTTTGAAATGTCTAAATCACAGTTTTACCATGTTTGGTGCAACATCTGGCTCCTGTACCATTGAAATACTATCTCTCACATCCTTTCTAAATAATTTCCTTTGATTATCAAAAAAAATCAAGATTATGTTTTAAGTAAATTACTGTTTTTTTTTTTTAAATGCTTTTATGTTTTTTAGAGCATTTATTGAGATGAATATTCAAAAGGAAAAAAAACAATTGTATTGTAGTTTACATAATTTTTTGTTTTATTTGTTTTTATTGTCTTTTTTCATACAGGAGCTGCTCATGGATTGTCTAGCATTCTGCAGATGCTCTTGAGTTTCCCAAGTTTCTTGCAGAAACGTCCTGATGTTGAACAATTGATAAAGGAGTGTGTGGATTATATTCTCACTCTCCAAACAGCATCAGGAAACTTCCCAAGCTCAGTGGATGAAATAGATAAACCAAGGCCAATTCAACATGAATTGGTGCATTGGTGTCATGGAGCACCAGTTAAGTTTTATTATGGAATTTCAAATAAACTAAAATAGGCTATGCTTTAGCTCTGAATGATCTCACAAAAAAAAGCAACATGAAGCCAAGTTTCACAATTTCTGCTTCTTATACAATCATATAAAACATAAAAGGTTTTTTTTTATTGCTCGTTTATTTACATTTTAGAAATTTTAATTTCATTTAATTAACCATTGCTTGTGAGTTTCTTCAATTTGATTAATTAGTTTTTAAAATATTTGTTTACAGTCATTGTTAATCGTAATGTAAGTGTAATATTAAGGAAACAATTTTTTAATACTCTTTTTAGGTGAATTGAGATAATTTAATGAACTCAAAAAATTACTTAAAAAAAATCATGTTCCAAGTATTGTAGTTTTGCTCTGTATGTTTAAACGAAGCAAAATCTGGTAGAGACACATAGCCTTTTGGTGAATTCAAAAGTTGTGTTTTGTTCAAATTTTTTTTCCAGTTACAACTTCTTGAGTATTTTGTGAATCATATTTCTGAGAGCATTATAAAATTATAATTTTAACATGTATTGCAAGTATCTTTTATTCTCTTCCAAACATGATTCACAAAGTAATCATGAAATCGTTGCAATAAAGAAAATTTTTCGAGTCCAAACACTCTAAACTCAACATTTGAATTTACCAAAGGATTATATCTCCTCACCAAGTTTTTGCTATGTAGACTTACTGTATAAAATCATAAAACTGTGTGGTATAAGTTTTTGTAAAAAGTTATGTTCATTTAATTACAAATATTAGTGTTTTTGCTTATTTTATTAAAGTGTATAAGTGATTAATTTAATTATGATGATTTATATATAAACATATTTTTTAAAAAATCAATAATAGAATGATACATTTTATACAGAATAATTTAAAAGGACTTAATTTGTGTTTTTCTTTAAAGCATTATATAAACTACAGTGATTCCTGCTTTGTAATGATCAAAATGTGTAAGCACTTGTAATTCTAGAATTAAAATTATACATTTTATAAAAATGTTCTCTAAAGTTAGTTGGGCATATTTATGATAATCTCAAAAAGATAGAAATTTTGGTAAGGTCTTAATTTCAGTGAAATTTGAATGATTCTAACTATTTAATTTTTCCAAAGTTTCCTTTATAGGAAAATGTCAGGAAGGAGGATGTGGTTTCTGGGAGATGTATATTTAATCGGAAGTTATCAATTTATGTATATAATCCATAATCCTGTCTTAATAATAATAATAATAAAACTTAGTATGAAATATGATTTATCACATTATCTGTGTTCCTTGGAATTTTTGCTCTTTATTGAAACATTTGTCAAAAGTGGAACATGATTTTGCTGTTAATAGCCCTCAAAAGTAATTACAAGTTCTACAAGAATTAAAAATTGTGTTGTGTTGAAATAAACAATGATTGTATGTAAATAAGAATATACTCACAGACAGCAAAGGAATCTTTTCTCTCCATAGAGGACATTAATAGAAACTAACATTGTGTTTTAAGATTAATTGTGCTGCATGTTCATAAGTTTGGGTTGGCTGTAAACAGATATGCCAAAAACTTGCTACATGTTTTTAAAATCTGTTTCAATTTTTATAACTAAATAATATAAGCTTTTTTTTTTTTTTTTACAGGTATTGTGTATTTGATGGCCAAAGCTTATTTGAGATGGAAAGAGGAGAAGTATCTTCGATCTTGCCTATCTTGTGGGGAGATAGTTTGGAACAAAGGACTGCTTAAGAAAGGTCCTGGTATTTGCCATGGAATTGCAGGAAATGCTTATGTCTTCTTATTGCTATATCGATTAACAGATCACCATAAGCATTTACACCGAGCTTTACAATTTGCGAACTTTTTAACCAGCGACGAGTTCAAACAAGCACGTACCCCAGACAGACCCTACAGCTTGTACGAGGGTCTTGCTGGAACAATATGTTTCCTGGCAGATCTTTTGCTGCCAGAAAAAGCACACTTCCCTTTTTTTGATGTTTTCTAATTTGTATTATTTTTCTATGAATTTTACTCTTGTGCTCTGAATAAAAAGGTTTTTTTTATGTTACAAATATATGATTAGATAGCTTTCAAGTCATTGATATGTTCTGTTCTGAATTTGTAACTCTGTATGTATTGAAATTTTCTTAAGGTAGTGTGTTGTTTTTTTGTAAATTACACTTTCATGTATTCCTCTTTTCTTTCTCTTCCTATTTTAAAAAAGTTTAAAGGGTAGTTTATGTTAAACAAATATATAATGCTAGAAGACCCATGGCTTTAAACCAGAATGAGTTAAAAATTCTTGTAGAAAAATTACATATATTATGGATGTTTCTTCTTAAATTCTTATGTTTTGATCATGAATTTTTTAAAAATTTATGGAATTTGTAAATTTTACAATTATTTATATCTATAGCTTCATATAAATTATAACATATTATTGTATAATAAAATTATTTAATGAACATTAATGATTATTTACTTTAATGTAAAATTTTTTTGTCATGAAAGTGTATTTATATTTCAAAAAGCCTATTATGAATATTGCAATGTGAAAAATAAAAAAAATATATAACAGACAACAAAAAATTTAATGGGAGATGAGTCTTTGCATTATATATACATTCCAATCAATGGAAGGTCTGAGAAATATAAGGGAGGAGATGGAGGTAAATGTAAAAAATTTAGTTATTTAATAAAGTAAATTTTCAAAGCTTACCAGATGAATTTGGACTGAGAAGTAAAAGTTGACAGTTTGTATCAGCTTTACTGTGGTTTAGTTTTAATAGTGTACAATGTTTAGAAAATTTTAAATAATGTTATATAATAACTTTCATCAGAAGAATACTATTATTCATGTATTACAATTAAATGGAAGTATTTCGAAAAAGTATGATGAATTGCCTAAATCCTATCAGTAAGTTTATTCAAGGACTTGTTTTATACTCCAATATAGCACAAAATGTGTCAGGAAAATAAAAAAAAATACTTTCTTAGATTGCTTGTGCTAAATATTTAATTAGGTTTTGTAAACAATGCAATAGAATGATTTATATCATGGAAAGGAAGATATACAATATATTTTTATGAGTGCTGTGATGCATGGCATTGCTTTTTGTGTAATAAATTTAATTATTAAAGAAAAGAAACTAAGTATAATTAGGTGATAAGAGACAACAGGATTAATACAAACGCTTTGTAAATAATTATTAGTTTTAAGTGGATAAAATGAAATATAAATTTAATTATTTTCCCATACAAGATGGAGGGCGACATGCGAGCTATGATAGTATTTAGCACCCTGTGTGTTCTTATTCAAAGGTATCACAATTGCCAATACTACAAACAAAAATTACTCTATTTTCAGTCATGTTGCTAGTTGTTTAGAGTTCTCAGGCATTCAAATTCCCAGATACTAATGAACTGTATAACTTGATTATGAAACACTGGGAGAGGATAGAAATTTTTTGAAAGCCTTTCAAAGTACCAAGGATTTGCATATTGATCCTCCAAGAAATTCGACGTTATTATTTTTTTGAAAATTGAATTAAGGTTTAATAAGAGAATATAAATATAATGGAACAAATAGAAGAAAGATATTCTTCATCATATTTTACTAAAAAAAGAAAAACATTTGTGAACTAATTAGGTATATTTGAATGAATTGATGAGTAATATGAAGACTTTTGCCTCTGGCCCTTGTAATTTTGAATAACAGTCAAATGATTAAAGAAACACTCCACGTTTCTAACTTCCAAACCATTAAAAAATGAGGACTTTGATCTTTGACAGATTTAACATGCATCAGCCCTGTACACAGCAGGTCTTTTTTTTTAGAGGCATTAGAACTTGACATAAAGAATGCTGACCATAACCACTCAACTGCACTGTTGATTGAAAACAAGAAAATTAGCTTGATATATGATAAAATGTTACTTCAAGAAAGTAAATGTTTCCATAATTAGTTCATCAGTTTGACGAAATATTACAATATTTATTTTACCATATTATTATCTACAAAATAAAACATATGTTTTCTTAAATGTTATATATAATTCAACAAATATTTTTATTTTGAAATTGTTATACAGCATGGGATAAGATAAAACATGGTAGAGATAATCTATTTCTAATCACATGTTATTGGTCAATTATTGGCTCATTTTGTCGCAAAATTTTTTGCGTAATATTTAGTAAGGAAGGCACATTTACTAAAAACCATCTAATCCTCTAAACTGATTTATTTACCAAGTTTGACTTATAAAGAAGAAAATTTGCTCAGGTAGCAAAGGTTGTAATTGTTTTATTAATGTCATAATCGGAAGTAACACAAGGACTATTGGCAACAAACCTCAGTTAAGGAAGAGGGTGACACCTCCCTCTCCAAATTTTGTCACCATGTCAACTTAAGGATTACGGACCTTGACATACATTATGTGCATCAGCTTCGCTAATGGGGAGTGGCCCCTTTGTTTAAATCCAAACAAAACGACATCCAATGCAAGTTCATGATCATAACCACTAGGCTACTGTGACCATGCAGCTAACATATTTGTGATACAATTATAATGAAAAATAAATTTTTAACTTTTTTTACAACTTCACGTCTAGACTACAGTTTAATCTTGTTTGGCGCAGCATAGCCATATCTGGCTCTTGCGCCAATAACCTTTACATTCACTCACTCATAATGAAAAATAATTATGTCAAACATTAAAACATGATCCAGTTTATTAGGACTGTTGCTTAATTTTGAATCATTAGTAAATGTGTACAAAATAGATGGTTATCTATTCATAAGAAGGCTCAGAACTGATTCCCAGTATTTTTTGCATAGACACTTTTATTTTGGCATTACAGGTACAGACATTTCCAATTAAGAAATATGAGTCTCATTTCTATAGGGTAAAAAACTTGTTGGTTAAATTTCTTCCATCATCTAACATTGCATTAATTCATTTTATTTTCAAGTTCGTGTTTTCATGATGAATATCCATAAAGATAAGAATTTCATTAAATGACATACATACAAATGATAAGCTATGGTAAACTTGTATACATACATACAATTGTGGTTAATTTGTATTGGATCGGCTATTTAGCTGGTTAATCCAAAATTGTATCCGCAACTGGATTTCTTTTTTTATGATGGCTACATAGCATTATCGTTAATATTCATTTGTTCATCATAGAAGAAATGTTTGCATAGTGTAAGTTCCGAATTCCCTTTTTAAATTAAAAATGATCAACATCAAAGCCAATTTGCATAACTATTTTCAAACTTATTTTCTGATATCCTGAAGTGTATTTAATAGTGTGCATTATATCAATTTTATGAATTGTCGGTGTTTGACTTGATATTTTGCAGCTAATAAAATTAATGCTTATAATATTTTCTTTTTAATATATTTTCCGACAGTAATAAAAAGGCAGCAAATGTATCCTTAATTTAAAATATTTTTTTTAATAAATAGAATGTATGTTTCCAAGATTACAGCAATACAAAAAAAAAAAAAAAAACACAAGTGAGTTTATATGATAGTTTCTTTTACTACAAATATTTAACAAGATAATTTTAAAAAAAAAAACATAAAAGGTCTTTCAAACTAGCATTTGATTTCAAAAGAATATAAGAATTATTAATTATTGCCAGATATATTGGTTAATTAATACACACATACCATGAGAATTTTTGAAGATATTAAAATTTTATGTAGTACAAATTTAAATAAAATAGCTATAAATTAATGCTACACAACACAATTTAACAAAAATAGGAGCAACTAAATTTTTAAAAGGTATATAATTGACAAAATATTTTACTGCTGAAATAACAAAACTTTACATGAAGCTTAATATTTTTGGTTTCTCAATTTTTGATAAATCAATTCCTGCTAAGAAATTCTGGAATAGAATTTTAAAACTTATATTTAATCTTTAAGAATGTCATTTTAAAACATATTTCTGTCCTATAAAGAATTAGTCAATCCATTTGAAAAGTTATTAATTTTAAAAATGAACTTTCAATAGTAAGTAAAAGCTCTAACAATAGTAAGTAAAAACTTATTTATTAAATATTTTCCTTTTATTGCCAAGGAATTATGGCCCATTCAAGAACAAAAGCTATAATTTATAAAGCTTAAATTATTAAAGTAACTTAAAAGTTATTAAATGAATGTGAATTATCATCAACAAAAATTAGAAATTGATGTTGAATTACTAACAATAGTATAAAGTTTATCTAAAGTAATCCACCTCATTTAATATACTATTATCATGTACATAACACGAATGTTCAAATTCTTTAAAACCATTGTTAGTTAAAAGTTAATGTAATTAGTCATTTTAAATTAATAGTTATCTAGTTTAATATTAATTGTAAATAGACTGAAAAACCATAATAAAATGCCATCAAGCACTTAACATTGTTTCCTTAGTCGATTGCATGGCAGTTTGTTCTATCAGTCATTTAGATCTCAAATAGGCTGCAACATACTTTCTATGCTTGTTTAATCATTGACGACAGAACATTTTTCATAATTTTCAAGCAGATACTTAATTATTCTAAAAATCGTTCATAAATTTTTCTTAAATTATTATATAAAAGAATTTTTTTTTTTTTTGTCAAATATCTCTCAAATGTTAAATAAAATATTTCTTACTCTTTTTTTCTTTCTTAACTTTTGCATCCTACCTTTTTCTGACTGGAATGAACACTGTTCTTGTTATCTTCATACATTTAAATAATGTATAGAATAAGAAATCAAAGATATATAAGTAACTTAGAATTTATTAAAAAAGGTTGAATGTTGAATGCAGAATTTTAATTTTTTTTATACAAAACAGTTCAAGAAAATTCAAAATTACTTATTGTAATAAAAAAAACTCAGCAAAACATTATAAAAGTCCTTATTTACTTAAGTTATTGGTTAAAGTTGGGAATAGGGTGTCCCCTGGGTGATTGGTGACTTCCTGATAGGTTGCCAAACATGTGTAACTTAAGCATTGAGTATGCTTAGGGTTAATATAATGTAAATCGCCATGCTTCAATCATTATCGCTCCCAAAAGTTGCCAATTGCCTAGGGGAACCCTATTCACAACTCAAACCAAGTTATTATAACATACATATTCTAAATATAATTAAAAATCATATATATAAGTATAATATATATTTGTACCATTCAAATGAATACATTGCACTCCTTTAAACATTTAAAAAATATAATACTACACAAAAAATATAATTCGTTTTATTTTTTAAATAATGCTTCTAGTCAGTATGACATAAAATTAGTCAATATAGTAATAGATTAATGAAAAAAATTTTAAAAATCACATACAATTTACTGTAACACAAACAATTAATGCAAATATTGGCTTATGTTCAATATATACAGATATATTAATCACAGATAACATAAGTAGAAAATTTCAAACTATACAAATATATAAAGTATTATTAATTGTTTATTTTGGATACAAGAACTTATCAATGATATTTGTTTTGAGCCAATTTAAATCAATCTGAAGATGATCTCCAACCGCTTGCAAGAAATGTAACTTTTTCTGTTCATCCATTTCTTTCAAACCCAACCAATCTTCAGTGTACAGAGATGAATCATGTAGCCTCACTATTTCTTTATCTTGCCCTGACTTGTAAAAACCAAACCATTCTGATTCCTTCGGATCCACCATTCCATCTTCAGTAAACAAAATCATGACAAAATTTTTTAGTTTTTTTAAGTTGGTTTTATATGTTTCATTTTTGACAACTTCATTGTTTATTTCTGCCAAGAATAAACTTTTGGCTCTATATTCTTCTTCATTCAAAGGATTATGCCAGTATTGAGCTTGCACTAGATGCTGCTGTACATAGTTTGTATACGCACCAAAATCTAGCATTCTACGAATAATTTCACAAAACTTAACACTCTCTCCAGGACAACGAGGTAATCCGAACACTCCTTGATGCTGTCCACCAAAGGTAATGAGATTTTTCATGGGAGGATTAGGACAACGTTGGGCAACTGCCCGAAGAAACTGACCACCTTGAGAAAATCCAATTGCATTATATCCATCTTTTAAAGCAGTATCAGCCGAAATTTTCGCACAAGCCAAAGAAACTTGTTCATTCACATTCATTAAATAGCTGTTTTCGATATCAGTCAAATAATTGTCTCCAATTTCAAGAGAATGCACATGCACATTAGGAATATTCTCTTCAAAGAATTTTTGTATTCCTCCCATACTCATTGGATTACAACAACTATCACCCATCCCGTGCCACAAAACGATTGGCATAGGATTATTTGTTTGTATTTCATTCACTTCAACGGACTCTTTGGCAAAAGAAAATGAAAAAGCAGCAACAAATATCACAATAAGTTTGGTATATCCCGTACGAAAATGCATTTTACACTCTCTAACGTAGTTCTACGCTTCAATTGATGAGGAAGTTCACGAATTTCTTAAAGTTGTCCGAAAAAATTTATATAATAAATTTGGATGAGGTATATGACAAAAAAAAATTTACTTAATGTTTATATTATTCCGCAAAATAATCTTTTGTAGTAATGTCATAACAAAAACAGGTGATTTTTCTCAATTCACGTCATATCAATTCTGCATTTGAAATCCATGCAAATTGTAAACTTAATTTCACCAGCAATACAAAATAATCAAACGACACAATGGAAGGTTTAACAAAACCTGCATTTTAATAAAAGAAATAGAAAAATATATAACTTCTTTAAACATTTCAAATTAATTGACTTTTAGGATCCAAACCCTAGAGACTTTTAAGAATAACATAGAAAAGTTCAACTCAGTAAATATAAATAAGAAGCACGCCATAGCTGGAAAATTTAAATGACATTTTTCGATTTCTCCATGAAGAATCATCTAAATTATTCTAGTTTTGAAGCTTTCAACGTTAGTACTTAAAGCTGACTTTACAAAACAAAATTCTTCGAATTATGACAAACGCTCCATGGTACATCAGGGACTCTGTCATCCACAATGACCTGAAAATAGAAAAAATTGAGAATATCATCACTAAACTTTCTCGAAATATCATTCTAACTATTGAAAATCACCAAAATCCCTTAATCAGAGTACAAACAATATTTACAGATGTAAACCTAAAACAAAATTTCGCCTACAAAACTACGAAACAGTCTCAACCTCTAAAACCGCCGTATATTCATTTTATCAATAAGTGCTAAATCTTTGCTGACAAAAGTTCACTGATAGCCAATAAAGCATCACTTACCTCCCCCCCCCACACACACATCTGTGGAGGTTGTGAAAAGGGTTGCAGATTTACTGTAAACATTTATACTAAGCCCCTATAGCTTAAACTCAACTATCTTAATTTCTAATTTACTCCCCCCCCTTTTTTTTCTTCTTTTTTTAACTGTTATTTCTTAAATTAAAATTCTTAAATCTCTAATTGTTCTTGTTAAATCTTTACCATATGATACACTGAGCAAAAGCGGCAATCTCGCTGGCGCTCAATTGCCGTCTAATTTTAGTATAGCTGATTTTGACTTCAATGACAAGTCTCCAAAGTTTAAGGGTTTTGAAATATTATGTTTATCATTCGTTAATTTTATATTGAAACACTTCACTTATTTTTTAAAGATAGTGCAAAGAGAGACTAATACAATTGACTTGTAATTGAGAGTCTCTACTTTTTTACAGACGACATCATAGTTCATACAAATTAGAATAATAGTCTTTTGATTACTTAGTGTGGAGTCGGGGG